>MNCI01006062.1:35926-51786 GCA_015680685.1 Gnetum montanum | reverse complement strand
TAGCGTTAGAATGGAGAGAGAAAAGGAATAGGAATGATAGGTAAAAAGGGACAACTATGGCATCAATAAAAAGGATGTCATGATGGAAATAAATGAAAATGTTAATTAATTGCAAAATGTTAAGGAAAAGAAGTTAACTAATGTTCCAAATAGGGATGTTAGTGGGTCCTCCCCAAAGCAGGCTCATGCCCTTAATGCCCTGACAATCCCACATTCAAAGAGTCCGTGGGCTCTGGGAATGTCCATTGGAATAAGAGTTAAAGTCTTAACCGTAAGAATTTACCAAAAAGAAAACAAAGCATCAACCAAAGTATATACAATGATACAATCAGCAATGAGGTGAACAATGGAGAGAAGGATGGGAAGAAAGAGGAATGGAATGGAATCCCAAGAACAAGGTGGTGTACAGCCCCTTGTGTGTTTGATGATTAATGTGACGTGGCGAATCTCATTCCAACTCTAGCCTCAAACCAACCACTTCCAATGACTTTGCATAAATGCAGTTGGTTAAATCATCCACTTGGGTAACAAGGATGCAACTTCGAGAAGCCACCACCATTTCGACGAAACAACAGAGAGAATGGGAAGCGAGAAGGGCCTTAGTTAGAGGGAACACTTTGGTTCCATAACCAGTGCTTGCAGCCCAAGTTTTATTTCATCTAAGGGGTGTGCTTTGAATCCTCACTTTTAGCTTTTTAGCTTCTTTTTTTCTTTTTTCTTTTTTTCGTTTTTCCATTTTTTTTCTTCTTCTTTCTTTGTTTTGTGTTTTTATGCGTGGGGACCACACCATGCAAAGACTTCTTTATTTTTATTGTCTCAGCTTCCGATTACTGGGTTACATCGGAAAGGTAAGAAAACCCAAGAAGAAAACATCCAAGCGCCCAAGTGAATGACCAACACAAAAACATCAAGTTCCCTTGAAGTCACACCCTTTGCAAATCCTTGAGTCCTTCCTTAGTTTGAGAAATGCCCAGTCACTTATTCATTGAAGTTCTTATTAAGAAGGAACTATACATTTCCAAGCCAAGGGAAACCATAGACCTGATGGATGGACGGATGAAGTGGTCTCATTGCCTGCCATATCAAAATAACACACCTTAGTATCAACAATGTAACTTAAAGGTAAAAACCAAACATTAGCAATCAATGAAAAAAATAATTCATCCCATTGGCCCGAACACTTATTAGGTGACGAATTTACATGATGGATGACACACACACACACACACACACAAAAAGATAGAAAAATATAACGATGTTGTAAAACAAAAAAAAAGAAAAGTTAAAGAAAGTTGTAAAACAAAAATGTGTAAAACAAAAAGGTTGTAAAACAAAAACGTGTAAAACAAAAAATTTGTAAAACAAAAACGTTGTAAAAAAAACTGTAAAACAAAAACGTTGTAAAACAAAAATGTGTAAAAAAAAACTGAAAAAGAACTAAGGGCCCCATATGGTTAGCATAGGTGGCCATCTCCCCCGTGACTGAGTTGTGAGGGAGAGATTCGAAGTAGTGAGCGCCTATTTGAATTCCTAAGCAGTGCCCAACTTTTCCCAATTGATGATCTTAAGTTCAGGGGTGGAAGTCAGTGACGCTCACGTTCTAGTGTGTCTATGCCACGGTTGTTGGCATGAGTTTCCTCAGTTCGTTCCATGCATATTTGTTTGCTCTTATGAGAAGCTGTCAACCACGGGGTGTCTACTACTTCTTGTGTGGTTGCTACATACAGGCATCTTTGTGGCAGAGTTTCCTGGGCACACCTGTGACATGGAGACATTTTCTCCGTGTCATCACCCGATGAATCACTGTATGTGATGCATGGAACTATCCTCTTCTCGATCTTTCCACATATGTTTATCTTGGAGATTTCCAAGGAAAGATCACGGATCCTAAGGCATGCATCTACTGTGCTTAACGATGCCCTTCCCATTATAATGGAGAAGTCCCCTTCGTTGTTGTTAACATCGATCACTAGGAAATCCGCTGGGTAAGACCAACCACACACAGTGGTAATAACGTCCTCCACTAATCCCAAGGGAATAGTGATGGACTGGTCTGCCAGCTCTAGTTGGATGTTGCTCTTCTTAAGTTGGGGCAGGTTCCAGGCGTGATACATCTCTCGCGAAATTAAGTTGACTCCGGAACCTGAGTCAAGAAAAGCTCGATGTGGTGCATT
Organism: Gnetum montanum; assembly: GCA_015680685.1. Classification (NCBI taxonomy): domain Eukaryota; kingdom Viridiplantae; phylum Streptophyta; class Gnetopsida; order Gnetales; family Gnetaceae; genus Gnetum; species Gnetum montanum. The sequence goes on along the minus strand of MNCI01006062.1, from coordinate 49,612 downwards.
CCCAGCGATCTGTAAATAAATAAAGGGACTCCCAGGATCAGTTAGTTTCCTGGGAAGGTGGCCTACCTTGATCCAGTCAGTTACGGTATGTGTTAGCATAACCGTATGTGTTACACTCTCTTGGATTGAAGGGTGCTCCGAAGCATTAGTAGTTAGAGGCCTATACATATACCTGTCCGCTTGTTGTTGCGAGAGCCTATCCGGGCTCCTAGTTCTAAAAAAGGGTATCTTTTTTGTACAGTTATCGCCAGAACTAGTGTCCGGTTGGATATTTACACTATGAATATTTACAGATCTCGCAGTGTGACGCTGCTGCGGTTGGGTAGGCAATTCCCCTTGCATTGTTGGAGCAGGAGGTGTTGTGGGAACTACATGAGGAAAAGGTGCGGATGGAGTTAGAGGATGGATAGAATGTGGGATGTCTCCTGGAGGAGGAGTCCTTCTAAAGTACTCCCAAGCATGGTAGTGACGGTGTGGAGTAGTGTGACCCATAGCGTCACCTAGAGAAACTGGCTGCTACACATAATAACCATAAGGATCAGGCTGCCGGTAAGGGTATCGATGTGTCAGCGATGGCATCCCCCATGACTGTGGGTATTGCCATTGCTGATGTTGTCCAATGGGCTGTGGAGGCATTCCACTTGGATAATACGTTAAGGGTTGGTGGAACTGCCTTGGGTTACCTTGTGGATAAGGTAACCTTCTGGGTGTTTGCCGTTGATTGAGCCTTGGATTTAATGCATACACCCCAGACTCCTGCAGATGTGAGATAATTGGACAACATCCCTTAGGATGGTCATAGTAGCAGACCTCACATCCACCATCATTGTCTGAATCAGAATTTTCAGCCTCATCGGAGTTAGAGATTTTTCCCTTACCCTTGTTATGTGCAGGGTTAAAGTTTCTCTGCATGTTTTTGCCTTTATCACTACCTTGCTCATCCTTAGACTCCTCTACGATTTTCAAAACTGTTTCTATTCGTGAGTCTAAGGAATCCCACATTTGGTCTACCTTAGCCGATACCTCCGTTGTTAACTTTTGGATCGGCACGGTTTTCCTGTTCACCAACTCTTCGAGTGGTGACTCATCCTCCTCATCACAGAATTTCACTCCCTTCTTGCGAAGGGAGGGATCGCGGTTGTATTCCTCCGCACTTTCTCTTTTCCGTAGCTCACCCTCTTCTTGTGCTACTTGTTCCAACAATACTTCAACTTCATGGGCTCTTAGTTGGGAGAGTCTCCCTTGGGCGTAAGTCCCAAGAGTTCTTCTCGTTTCATTTCGTAGCCCATCCACGAGGTGGCGAAGTTGATCCCGCTTAGCGTACCCATGGCCCGGGCAACGATGTAGCAGTGTGTAGTAACGGGCCATGGCAGCATCCAAGGATTCATGAGCTCCTTGTTTCCAACCTTGGATCTGCTTACACAAGTTAGACACTCTGGAGTACGTTTGATATTTATTGTTGAATAATTCGAGCATCGTACTCCACTCCTGATGGTTTCCGGTTCTAAGGACCGGTACCAGCTCTCTGCTTCTTTAATGAGTGTCCTTGGGAAAACTTGAGTTTCTGCCACTCATTGTCTATGTTCTGCAAGGTGCAAGCATCGTGGAATGCCTGTAAATGATATTGAGGATCAGCGTTGTATCCCCCTTCAAAACGTGGGATATTATTTATATCCAAACGCTTGATCCTACTGTCTTTCAAATGCCTTGTGGGAATCCTAACTGCCTCTCTAATGTCAAGCATACTTCGGGTTGCGAATAGGGGTTCGTCATGATCATCTCTTTCATGACGTCTGTGATGTCTACGTTGTGGTTCCCTATTCTCCCTACGTCCTTGCCCTTGTCCTAACTCCTCTCGACCTTCCTGTCGAGGCATTTCATCTCTTTTACCTTTACTCTCCGCGTTATGCTCATGGTGGCTGCGCCCAGATGTGGAAGGAGAGGGTGAATGATGTGATGAAGGGGAAGAAGAAGGGGATCCATCACCATGGTGATGTTTCTTGCCTTCTCTTCGGCTGCTTCGGCCCCGATCGTTGTGACGATCAACGAGTCCGTCATTAGTGTGAGTAGTTGTTCCTGCCGTGAACAGCTGGTGCTCACGGGGATCAGAGCCTGGAATATGTATCGTTGATCTAAGGCCCTGATGCCTAACCTCTTCACTAGAGTGAGGAGGAGGAACATCATTTTCTAAGAAACCCATCGTGAGGGGTTCCTCTTCTCCTATTTCACTAATGACGTGGGGAACCTTGCCCTTCAATAGTGAATGTTGGCTCTCCTGCCTTGCATCCCGAATACGTTGGGCGTTTGTGGGATGATAATCCCTCATGCGATATGTTCCGGCAACGTATTCAGTGAATAAGTCCTGTATGCCATTCTGTGCCAATGCATGGAGAAGCATGTTCGGAATGGATTGATCCGGGGGTAAAACTATATTACCCGATGAATCTCTCCAGCGCAACTGTTCATCCTGATGGAGAGTAAAAGTGTAATCAGGAAGATACTCATCAGGATGAGTATAAGTTATCGAATACTGTTTAGGACTTGGCTGATCTCGGTTATGCGTATGATACTGAATTTCTCCTGTATTGTCCTTAGGTGAGTTGATTTCATGAGAAGAAGCCATTTCTATTGGTGTGCTAACTTTCATCGTTATTTATGTTCTTAATTAACTAATTAACCCTAAGGTTCGTTTTAAGCTCACAACGATGTGAGTGATATCCCTTATGTTTAATTGGCGTAAAAACACTTAGACCCCGGCAACAGCGCCAATGATGAGTGGCGAGGTACCCCTACACTCAACCATACGAATATGAGCGTACACGTGCGATCCGGTCGAACTCCGCAGACTAAATGCCTTAACGCCACAAGAAACACTTGGGGTTAATCGTTCGTTGTCTTCCCAGGCTTGCTTGTATGTGTCACGGTGTATGGTTAAGCAAGTCTGAGGTATGTGATTTTTTTGGTATTTTCGGCTTATCTTCTATGCTATCAGGAGAAAGGGTTGAGAAACTAAGCTAACTCTAACTAAAGATCTAAGTCTAAATTAACTAGCGTCAGCATCCGTTCCCACTTACCGGACACACCCTGAACTATGCAACTGCAGCTTACCAAACGCTAATCGTTACTGGGATCGCCACACGTAACGCAAGTGCTCGAAGTGGTCGTACTGAGGCACCTATTTAGCCTACGTGTGATAAGCAGCCGATTCCTTAGCCAGCCGTACACACCCGTGGGTGCTCGTAACTAAGTCGTACTTATCACACGATCTAGCCTAGCAATGAGCAGCCGATTCCTCAACTAGCCGTACACATTAGACCCGGGAGTTACCAAGCGCAGAATCCTGGAATACGCTACTGGGTTACCAAGCATCCAATGCTCGTAATTGAGTCGTACTCATGCATTGCGTCAAGCAGCCGATTCCTTGACTAGCCGTACACGTCCGTAGACGCTCGTAATCAAGTCGTACTTGAACGCACTAGGAAAGCAGGAAATAAAGCAATAAATGAAACCACGTGCTGCAAGGTTTATCCAAACAAGTTCGTCTTTATTGCCGTACACAACTTGGGTTCAGGTTACAAGCTGCTCGAATAAAGAGCCGTTCACTCTAGGACTCCTACTGCGGGCACATGGGGAAAAATTCTAACTCTGGAGTGATCAATCTGCCAGAGCTTCGCTACACTAGCCAGGATTGGGAAATGAAGGGAGTGCCGCCTCTTATTTATAGATATGGCGGCGGGACGCGATATCGTAGGGTAAGACGCGATATCGCGGTGACCGCGGCACATGCAAGTCGCGTCTCATCAATAAGCTAACCCTTCCAACAACCTTCGAGTTGATTTATTAATGATAAAACATAAGTAAATGATAATTAGATTAATTAAATCAACCATAATTATAACTTGGCCAAGTGTAACTACCCTTAAGAGATAAGGTACCCCAATTACTTTAAAGTCACATATTGATTGCTAATCCATGGTCTTATTGTGATTACAGATGGTACAAAAGAAAAAGCATCTACAAGAAAGAGAACCCTCACAACCATGAGAGAAGCAGCCTAGAATTGGAAGGGGCCAACAAGAACAGGGCCAAGCATTACCAAAGGTAACCCATGCAATGAGACCTTTTTGTGAGGAGCCTAAAGTGGAATCTGTCTAATAGATTCCAAAAGAAGAAGTGCCAATAGAAAAATCCCAACAAGAAGAAGTGCTTAGACCCATGCCAAGGCTTGAGATCACTTTGACTCAAGTCTACCTAGATATCATCAAGTCCTAAGAGACCCAAAGATCAGTTCTTCAAGAGATCAACTTTGGACTATTTTTGAAGAAAGCCCTAGAGGATGTCAAGACACAATTGCAAGCCTCTCCCATGTGGCCAATCATCACATCTAATAGGAAGTAGTACATGGGAGAAACATATCTCTTTTGGAGTAGCTGAAGGCTAGGGTCCATTGTCAAGATCAAGGACATTCAAGTGTCCTATTCAGTAAAAGCTATTGCACAGGCACTTGGGTTACCTGATATAGGAACATAGCTAGTAGAACTATCCATAAAAGGTGATCCTAAGGCCAAGAGGGAGTGGACCCAGCGATGCTATGAGGTTGACTATAAGGAGTATGGTGTGCTCACACTAGCAGAGTGAATTTATTTCAAGATTTTGGCCTATTACCTCAATCCAACGATGAGGCCAAGCAAGGTAACTACCTTCTCCATTTGAGCATGCATCACCATGAGTGGAAAATTTCCCATTAACCTTCCATAGCTGATCTACATAGAAATCAATAAGCACTTCAAGGATAATGAACATGGAAGGAAAACCTTTCCCTTTCCATTACTCATTAGAAAACTTTGCAAGAGTGTAGGCATTGTTCACTACTCAAATGATACGCTTAGGCATGTTCCCTTGGCCTCATGGTCAGAAATCATGAAAGATAAAATTCCAATAACACAAGAAGAGGTGCAACCACCACCACCACAAACTTAGGAAACAACACTAGAGGTCCACATAATCCTTAAGCATTGGTATCAAATCTAAGAATAGCTCTTGAGTGAACAAGAGCAACAACTAGGAACAAGTGGGAAAAATCCATTTGTGTACCAGCTAGCAATAAGTCACCTTAATGAGGTGTCTCAAATAGTTAGCCAGATGGAGACGGGGTGGTCCAGTCTTCTCTGCCCAACAAACACAACTACCTTCAAGGTTGGATCCCAATACTCAAGAGGTGATAGTGTCACTAGCAACACATCATCTATTCCTAAAAATCTCTAGGAATGCCATCACTTTCTTGGTGCTGTTGGACGAAGGCAAAGAGGCAATTGTCTTGGTGATGCAACATCATGAGCAGGAGACTACAGTTGAAGTGGTGGCTGACCATGTAGCAAAAGCATTGAATGCACTCATGGTGTCTGTACTAGACGTATCTACACTTTAAGATGTGTAGAAGTATGCAGGCATAATTAGCAAGAAGTTAGATGCAGGCTAACATGAAAAGTTGCTGGAACAATTGGCAAGAACCAGGCAACTGACTTTAGCCATCTTTGATCTTCCAGAAAAAATCACTGCAACCTAGTCAGAGTTGCTAAATGCAAAGGGCAAATGTATTATTCTAGAGGGACAACTTGAAATGGCCCAAGAAAGAAATCAATGCTTGGCCATGGAGGTTGCCAAACTTTGTGCCTGACTTGCAGATCCTACAATCCTTAGCTCAACAATAGCTAGAGATGAAGCTTTCAAATAGCTTTAAGAAAGATTCCAAAAAGCTAAGAAGGAGGCAGTAACAACCATCTTTAACCAATCCATAGCTGAAGCAGAAACACACTCAATTGGAAAGAAGTTGGAATAGATGCACTAGGAGAATGAAGCCTTGACTGCAAAAAATTATTGCTTGTGAAATGTTGATGCTCAGAAGGATCAAATGTAGGAATTTCTTCATCAACAGTAGGAGCAACTTGTTAGGGTAAACACTGAACTAAGGAGACTGGCTATGGAAAACTGCAATCTGTCAATGTAGGAAATGCATGCCTTGCACTAGAAATTGGCCATCAAAATCATCGCTTGGAAGACTGAAGCCCTCAAATTTGAGAAAGTGAAGAATCACTATAGGGACCAAGTTGGCCTATAGAAGGAAGTGGATGAAAAAAAAAATTCAAATGGTAAAGGTGAAACTAAATGAAGCCCTCCAGCAACTTCAAAAGGAAAAGAGATGTGGAAACCCATCGTTAATGGGATTGACACCTACAACAAAGTAGATATTTGCTTAAAGGAGTTGCAAATCGAGGAGATGATAGAGTACATTAAGTTGGCCAATTTCCAATATGCAAACTTGGAAATGCTGATGGCCAAACAACTATGGTCAAAATTAGAACAACCAGTGGCTAGCTTATATATGTTATACGAGGTAGAGTTCAAGCATAACAAAGACACCAAGCAAAAGCTTGAAACTGCAAACACTAAACTCAAAGTTCTTAAAGCCCGATTCAAAGACCAAAAATCAATCATTGAGAACCTAGCTAGATGAATATGTGACTACTAGGAGCTGAAAGACACAGTTATGGTGTTTGACATTGAATGCAAATAATTCGTTGCCTGGTTCATTAATGCAAAGGAGTTATTTCCAACAATCACATGTCCTTGGGATGTGCCCACTCCAACCCACATTGGGGAAGCTATGTGGATGGTGCATGATCCCTAGAGTAAGGAGGAGAAAATGAAAGCACTGTTGGATGCTTTCCACCTCCTACCTAAAGTCACAACAATAGTAGGATAGTTGTAGCCACCTCAACCGCCTATGTGTAAAGCTGGTGAAGGTCTCTTTGAGCCTCAAAAACCATCACCACCTAGGATCATCTAATCTTCTCCAACAAGCTTCACACCATCAAGGAATGTGCTATCCAAGTTTTGAAGAGTTAAGTCATGGTGTTCAATTTTGTGTCTTGAACACCTTCATTCTTTGTAATTTGTGGATCTGTACACCTGGGCACTCAATTTTATCTCAAGTCAATCAATTTGGTTTGTTTAAAAAAAACTCTAACAATAATCCCATACCTTCCCAATTTTGTAAAATAACTCAAGGATGAGTTTTCATTTAGTCATGGGGGTATGATGAGTCATGTCTAGTTGGTTATGTCGACGAGGCCTAGTCGACACATCTTACCATGCATTGACGAGGCCCCATTGACGTAGTGTCAATTTTCTTAATTTTCAACTATAAATACATGCTTGCAACTGCATTTATGGAAAGTAGAGATTGTAGTTGTAGTGGAGATCTTACATTTTTTATTTAAAAGTTAGAATCTTTCCCCTCAAATGCCTACAACAGGAGTCATTGAATGTACGAATCTTTATTCGAGCATTGTTGTACCTGAGCACAACAGAGTGTGCAGCAATAAAGATGAGCTTTCTAATAAATCTTGTAGTACTTTGGATAGATTAACTACTTTATTTATGTATTTAATATTTTAAATTATTTATTAGTTTTTCATTAGTTATTAAATATTTTCTAGTTATTACATTAATGAAGCAATTAAGCTAGATAGATTACACACATAAGTATGATTTCCTCGAGTGTAACATGTATTCGCTTGGTAATCCTAGTAGCATTATTGTTTGGTACACCCAATAGCATAGCACTTGGTCACCCAATAGTGGATACATGGGTTTAGGACGTGTATGGAAAGTGGGATTAGATGCTTATATTAAGATTAATTAAATGAAAGTTAATTAGTTAATTTAGATTAGTTAATCAAATTCCTTTTATCTACATTTGAGCACCAACTTATAAAATACAAAATGATAAAATTAGATGCCTCAGTTAGACTTAACCATACCAACGAATGTCACAAGTGTAATTAGGAAGACAACGATTGACCTTAAGCCTAGATTCACTTCCTAAAGGGCTAGTGCACTGGAAATGATAAAGTCCACAAAATTCTATCAAGTCAAGCATGAACACTTCATGATTCGTATGGTTGGGTATAGGGGTACCTCACCACTCATCAAAGACACACAAACATGACCTATATCTATAATGGGAGTTTTATGAAATTCTAATTCAACTAATACATAAGCCTAGATTTTAGAAAATGCAAATGTTCTAAGCTGGGAATAAATAAAAACTCTAATGAAAAAATGATTAGAGCCATGCACTTGGGATATGTAGATGAGGAGCCCTCTCTAATCAATGGATGTGGGAGTTAAGAGAGGCCATGGGCTACTGCATACACCTCTTCCAAAGTAGGGTTTTTGACAAGAGCCTTTCTTCTTAACATGATGGAAACAAATAGGAAAACATCAAAAATCCTTGAGTTTTGATAGTCCTGGGGCAACGATGCTGGCTTCTTGGTGAAAAATATTTGACTACACTAAAGGCTATGGCAGAAAAAGCTTGGACTACATTGAGGCTGGTGGTAGTAGGTAGGCACAAAGCTCCAATCCTAGGTGCAACGACTTAAAGTGGTGAAAAAAAAATGATTTTTGTGAGTTTGAAACAAAAAAATCAAACTTAAACCTAGGTGCCTACTATGAAACCTTAGATTAATTACTTGTAATCTACATTATGGACTAATCATATTAGATTTAAGAAGGCTATCAAAACATCAACTTATAACTTAGTCTAGGGTTTGCCCATAAGAGTTACAAACAAGATTATAAGTTCGACCTCAAATTTTTTTAAAAAGTATAGTAAAAAAATGATAAAGATAGAAGTTTCATGACCTTGCTCATCAAAAGAGAAACTGAAATGGATAAGGCTAAAGAATGTTTTTCAAGTCAAAAGATGGTGCAAAAATCCCAGACTTCAACCGGATTCTGCTTCTGGTTAAACCTTGCCAATATCAAAATAGCATGATTGACATTTTGGTCGACTCTCCAACTACCGTTAACAGTGCACCTATATGTTTGAAGACCGATGAATTTGCTTTTCAAGAGTCTTAAGGAAGAAAGCCATATATCTTTCGAATCATATTGTAAGAGATAATTCCAGTACATCTACAGCTATCTTGGAATGTATCAAGCAGAGGATACTGGTGTTATGACTGATCCAAAGGGTTGGGAATCAGCTCTAGGGATGGATGAAAGCAAGTATAGGGGCATCTTCAATGGCATTAACAGAGGTTTTGATAAAACAAAGACAGTAAAATTTAATTCTATGACTCGGGATGAAACCGAGAAAATGCACAGGCATTTCATCAAACACCATATTTGCATATAAATAAGATCCAACACCATTTTTGGTCATAATCTTATGAATTTTTCTTCCGTCTTCAGGATCATTTAGGGCAACAGTGGAGATCGAATCAGTTTCATGATTTTAGAATTCGAATAAAATAAATATTATACCCATCCCTACACTCAATCATCCTCCTAGAAGCACTACCCTCGTACGAATGAACCCTCCACCTAAAAATCAGTCGTGTCTCCAGTTTCTCAAGCACAAATCTCGGAAGTCCATAGCTTGAAGCCGCAACACCGTCATTGTGCCTACGAGAGAGCTTCCGAGGATGTCTTGGCCTCCTTCAAAATGAACCTGTTGCAAAATCTAAGCAATTTGCTATTCCTGTGCAATCTGAAGCAGGCTGCTCACAGCCATGCTGGACCTCTATGGCAAGCTCTTTCACAGAACGAAGAATAGCGACAAAGACGTACTCCAACTAAATTCAAGGGTATTTTTCTGCGCATCGGTTGGAATTCATGACGCCATGTAACTTGGTGAAGCCAAGGATTCAAAACCCTAACTGCTAAATCATTGTAAAACGACATGAGACAACGTTGAAGCCGCAGGTGGATCATGCAGAGGAAATTTCAGAAGTCGCAGCATCGATGGCATGGAAGACAAGTGAGGCAAGGGCAGTGGCAGTGTTGTTGCATGTTGGACGGCACACGTGAAAAAAAAACTGGACGCCCAGGTTGGACAATTATAGAGAGGAACCTTGGTAGCCTTCTTTTAGAATATGATAGATTATGAAATCGCAGTTATAGAATGAATACATCGTATGTGTGAACGCTCCGGTGAATACTTGGCAGTGGGATAGCATATACGAGTATAAGTTCATCACCATTGTTGATCGTATAAATCCAATATTTATTTTTTAAAAAATATATATTGTCATTATGATTAAAAAGAAAGGTAGTTATCCCATGACCCTTGGTAATGGGACCTTGTATTTTTATGATGATTGAACTTCCCGTAAAAGTTGTACTTTTTTATGTTTGTATAGCTAAGTACCCATGATATATACAACTAAAAAGACACTTGCCAACTATGGCTTGATTTGTACATAACTCCACAAGGAAGTTATAACTTCTAAAGGTAGTTATTAATAAATTTCCTAAATATTTTATATTCACCTTAACCTTCAATGATGATTCTAACTACCATGAAGCCACTATAAAAAGGGCTTCAAGGGTAGAATTCAAGGGATTTGGGGAATTCAGGAAGCAACTTTGAAGAATATTGAAGATTTCTTTTAAAGCATGGCTTGCTAAAAACATCAATTAGATACTTTGTTTTAGTCCTGTGAATTCATTTCTTCTCATTTTATTTGAGTTACTTAGCTAATGGTTTAGATTGTATGGTGCTTGGCATTTAATTTTGGGATTTTTCTAAGTTGCTTTTATAGCTCTATTTTTGCACAATATTAGACTTCTATTAATGTTTGCATAAAAAAGCTTATGTTGTTGAAAAGCCTATACAACAATTTAATAGTAATGTCTTTAAAAAATTGGCTATTTTGACCATTGGGGATCTAGGAAAATCTTTGATATTTTGAGATGACTAAAATAGCTTCATTATTTTAAAGTGTATTGTCTTAGTATTTCAATCTTGAAATTGTCAAATTTTTCTAAAGACTTAGTTGAATGTAATTCCTGAAAACTATTAACTGGTCAAAATAGAAGCTTGTAGTTTGTCATTTATGTAGCATTTTTAATAGTGTAATAAAATTGTCTTTTATGAAATTGCTTGTTGAGCATAGACGATATGGACAATTCATTGTTAGATTGAATTGGAATAGCTTTATTATGAAGTGTTTTCTCATGTCAAATTATCTTGCTTAAATGTTTGATATTACACAAAAATATGCTTTCTTTTCTTTTTGTCTTTCTAAAACCCATTGAATCTCACTCTATTTCTAGTTTTCCTATGGAATTTTCCCTTTGGGGAAAATTATGAGTGGATTGGCAAAATAGTGCTCAAATGTTTTTGCAAAATTTTATTTGTTACAAGTAATGTACTATTGGGACTATATAGACTAAGTGATTTGACAAAATAGGAACCTTCAACAACTCATAGTATTTAACAAAGTTAGCTAAATTTCTTTTATGATAGCCAATTATGGTTTTATACACAACCCAACCATTTCAACATTCACAACAGCAAAAACATACTCATGTTTAGTTTGTTTCATAACCACTAAGTTTATTTGGAGGTATCTGGGCCTTAGTGTTGCTAGAGACCAATAAGCACCTAAATCCTGTTTCAGGAACACCTTCGCATCCCGTGACCCCAGTCACAAGACCCAAAGGCCCAATGTTGGCAGTCCCAAACAGTTGCTAATAGAAAGCTCCTTAGAACCCTCAAGGATTGCATGTGCACACTAGCTTTTATGGCACCTAACTTAGCCTCACCTATGTTCCATACCACATTGAGACTCATTGCTACTAATCAACTACTTATCCTCATACATATCTGATGAGCGGCGAGGTATTCCTATGCTCAACCATACGAATACAAGCGTACACGCATGATCTGATCGAATTCCAAGGACTAAGTGCTTATGTGCCTTCACAAAACCTAGATGGGTTAGTCAATCATTGTCTTCCCAAGCTTACTTGTGTAGCGCGATTGTATGGTTAAGTAAACTTGAGGTATATGATTCTTATATATTTTCTAAAGTTTTATGTCCTAGTGCTACAAAGGGAGAAGTGAACTAATTAAGTAACTAATTTAATTTAACTAATCAACTATGCTCTAACTAGTCCTAACACCAGCATTCGTTCCCACTTGTCGTACACATCCTAAACCAATGCAACACTACTAGGATTACCAAACACTAATTGATACTAGGTTACAAGTGTTCCACCCAAGCTCGAAGTGGTTGTACTACTTAGGAGAGTTAACAAGGTGAGAGAGAGAACATTAATTAACTAAGGAAAGCATTAAATAACTGTAAATAACATTAAATAAGCTATTCTAAATGTTGTAAGATTTATCACAAAGTTTGTCTTTATTTTCAGCCATAAGGTGTGCTCAGGTACACAATGCTTGAATAAAGATCTATTCACTTTATGACTCCTACTGTAGGCACTCAGAAATAATTCTAACTCTAAGGAAGAAAAATTGCAAGAGTTTGGGTAAGGGACTAAGACTAACTATGCAAACCAAGCACACCCGCCTCTTATTTATAAGTGATGAGGTGGGTCCCAACATCTCATGCCCGATATCGCTTGTTCAGCTCTGATATCGTAGACCTGATATCTCAAATGTGATATCACAACCCCAATATCACAGTTCATCATACTCCCACGACTGAATGAAAACTCATCCTCAAGTTCCTTACAAAATATTGGGAAAGTATGGGATTATTAACTGAATGATAACTGACAGTGACATGGACGACAAACTCAAAGTGCCTAGTGAACAAATCAACAAACATATTACAACATTGGTGTTCATAACTATTATGGTGAACACTGTACATAGATGGCATCCAAACCCTCATCTAACAGCTTGAAGGGAAAGAGAGAGAGAAAAGAGAATGAGGTGTGTTGCTACTGATGTCAAAAATGTGCACTTTGTTATTTATCCATAGCCATGTTATGAAGCGTGTTCCTTACATAACTACTCCCACTCCAATCCATCCCAAGTGCTCCCTCTTATCCCAGTCCATTGTTTGTATGGTCACCATATGCACACACAACATAGTCATGAATTAGCAAAGATAGATAAGATATAATGTAGTTGATACCTTGCCTCGATATGAAGTACCTTGGTTGGGTTGTGGGTATGGCAGATACTGGGTTAGAGGTTTTTAACTGATAACTACCCAAGTTGTAGGGGTGAGATAGGGAATAGAATGAAAATTTTTTTGATAGGGCCCCCATGAGTAAGAGCAAACCTCTAGTAGAAATAAGATGGAAAAGCTAAAGGAACAAGAAAGATAAGAGAAATAACAATGGTGAAGCTAATAAATTGGATGTCATGGATGGGGATGGAATGAGAAATGGTTGATTGCAAAGAATGTTTAAGGGAAAGAACTTAACAATTGTACCATAAAGGAATGTCAATGGGACCTCCCCAAAGTAGGCTCATGCCTTTTATGCCCTGATAAACTCGCAAACCAAAGAGTCCGTAGGCTCTAGGAATGATGTATGGAATAACAGTTAGGAACTTTACCCACAAGAAGTTACCAAAGATGAATAGTATCTCAACCAAGATATAGACTGATCATAAAATTGGCAATGAGGTGGAATTTGGGAAAAATATGGAAGGAGAGGAGAAAATGGAATGGAATTCCAAGAGCAAGGTTTTGTAAAGTCCCTTATGTATTATATGGTTACAGTAACTGAATAGAATTCATTCCAAATTTAGATTCAAACAAACCACATTCAGTGACCTCGCATCAACACATTTGACCAACCCATCCTCTTGAAGCAACAAGAATGCATTCATAGAGTCACCACCATTCCAAGGAG
>MNCI01006062.1:7014-35100 GCA_015680685.1 Gnetum montanum | reverse complement strand
CAAGTTCGTCTTTATTGCCGTACACAACTTGGGTTCAGGTTACAAGCTGCTCGAATAAAGAGCTGTTCACTCTAGGACTCCTACTGCGGGCACATGGGGAAAAATTCTAACTCTGGAGTGATCAATCTGCCAGAGCTTCGCTACACTAGCCAGGATTGGAAAATGAAGGGAGTGCTACCTCTTATTTATAGATATGGCGGCGGGACGTGATATCGCGTACGCGATATCGTAGGGTAAGACGCGATATCGCGGCCTAGTGCAAGTCGCGTCTCATCAGATAGTATAGTTCCAAAGCCAAGGGAGACCACAGAGTTGAATGGATGAATGGATGACATGGACTCATTGCCTATTTTATCAAAAGAACCATATCTTAGTATCAACATTGAAAGTTAAATGTAAAAACCAAACATTAGCAATCAACATCATTATAATACAATCCATCATCATGAGCACTTATTGTATGATGAATGAAAGTAAATTAAACAAAGAAATAGTAAAAATGTGAACAATGGTGTAAAACAAAAATAAGTAAAATTGAAAACATGTGTAAAACAAAAATACAAAAAGAGCTAAGGGCTTAGAATGGTTAACATTTTTGGCCATCTCCCCCATGACTAGGTTGGAAAGAGGAGATTCAAAATAATGAGTAGGGTTGTCCACGAATAGAGGTAGTATTGGTACTGGTTGTTCTAGGCTCATCGAAAGGTTTGGTTTGTTGGATGTTGACCAACAATTTCTTATCCGGGCTATTAGGTTTGTAAATCATCATGGCCCCTGAAGGAAAAGTTGCATGAATAATATAAGGTCCTTCCCATAGCATCTGAAATTTAGTGCGTTGTGGCATGTATGTGGGGTTCTAATAAAGAACCTTATCTCCTAGTTGGTATTTAACTTTTCTAACTTTTAGGTCATGATGTTGTTTATTAAAAGCCTTGTGCAATTCATTAGATGATAGGGCGACTAATCGATTTTCATCTAGCAAGTTAAGGTTCATTAACCATTCTTTTTATGCTAGATTGAGGTCAAGGTTGAGGTCACATGCTTTGGATAGTGTACGGAGCTTTGCTTGAATAGGAAGCATTGGAAGCTTACCGTACACTAACTCGTAAGGAGAGTAGCCTATAGGGAGTTTCCACATGGAGCGATATGCCCAAAGAGCATCATTCAATTTTGTGCTCCAATCTTACCTATACTTGCTAACTGGTCGTGTTAATATTTTTGTAATCTCCCTATTAGTGACCTTGACTTGACCATTTTCTTGAGGGTGATATGGTGTAGTCAACTTGTGTTCCACTCCCAAGCATTGCATCAACTTCTAGAAAGTCACACCTATATAATGTGTACCATTATCCAAAATAAGTGCACGAGGCATGCCAAACCTATTTATGATTTTTTGTTGAACAAATTGTGCAATGGTAGATGATGTATGGTCCATAACAGTGGCTACTTTTGCCCATTTTGTAAAATAGTCAACAACAACAACAATGTAGGCTTTTCCATTGGACATTGGTGTAATAGGCCCCATAAAATTAATTCCTCATATATCGAAGGGTTTTAAAGGTTGAATCCATTATTCTGGACCCTCCATTCTAGTAGTCATTTCCCCATCATGTTGGTAGTGCTCATAAGATTGGACAAAATGATGAGTGTCTCGGAACAATGTAGGCCAATAATATCGTGCAAGTAAGATTTTAATGGTTGTTCATCTCCCTATGTAATGATCTACACAAGGACCCTCATGAGTGTCTTGGAGAACTTGTAATTGATCTACTTCAAGAACACACCATCGAACCAAGCCATCGGAGCATACCTTATAAAGATGCCCATTGATTTCCATGAAATACTTGGCTCAATGTAGAAATTGTTGTTTCTTTTAACGTCTAACTCTTGTGGTGTTTCTTGGGTAAGGAGATAGGTAAGAATGATACTATACCAATTTATTTCTGTGGTTAATTGATTATTTATTACACCTGCAAAGAGGAATTCATCAGGAAAGTGATTAGAAAGTGGATATTCATTCTCTTTTTTGTCCCATCTTAACCAAGATAAATGATCAGCAACAATGTTCTCGATGCCTTTATAATCTACCATTGTAAGATTCAACTCTTGTAAGATTACAAGCATCTTATGATGTGAAGGCTCACTGTTGGTTTATTCAACAGGAACTTAATTGCACTATGGTCTATGTGTACAAATACCTTATAGCCCAATACATAGTTCCTAAACTTATCTAGTGCAAACACCACAGTCATTCACTCCTTTTCTGTTGTGGTGTAGTTAAGCTATGCACCAGAAATACTTTGACTCACACAATGGATGTAATAGGGTTGTTTTTGGTCATCTAACTACATGAGTACAACTCCTAAGACAAAGTTGGACATGTCAATCATTATATGGAACAACTTAGACTAATCAAGAGCTTGTAGAATGGGTGTTTCTACAAGCTTCTGCTTCAAGGTTTGGAAAGCTAGTTCACATTCCTTGGTCTAATCAAAGGGTACATCCTTTTTTGTTAGTTTAACCAATGGTTTTGCAACCTTTAAAAAGTTCTCAATGAATCATCTATAATAGCTAGTGTGTCCAAGGAATGATCAGATGTCTTTTATAGTTTCAAGTTGATGTGTGATTCCTTGGATGACTTTGATCTTTTCAGGGTCTACCTCTATTCATGTTTGTGAAATCTTATGTCCTAATACTATGCCTTCTTGGACCATTAAATGGCTTTTTTTCCAGTTAAGCCTTAAGTTGGTTTCAACAAATTGTTTTAGTACATGCTCTAGTCGGTCTAGTGCTTATTCAAAGTCTGCTCCGTAGGTAGAGAAATTGTCCATGAAGACCTCTACACCATTCCCTATTTGGTACTAAAAGATACTCAGAACCAAATGTTGAAACATTGTAGGAGCATTACATGAGCCAAATGGCATCTGTTTGTATGCAAATGTCCCCCAAGGACTTGTGAACATGGTCTTGGCTTGGTCTTCTAATGCTATTTGGATTTGGTTGTATCCACTGTACCCATCCAAAAAACTATAGTAGCGATGCCTTACAATGGTGTCTAAGACTTGGTCGACGAATGGAAATGGAAATTGGTCTTTGAACATTTCCATGTTTAGTAGCCTAAAGTATATACACATCCTCCATTTACCTCCCTTTTTGGTCACAATAACTAATGGACTAACCCATTCGTTATCAGCAATGGGGTTGATGAACCTAGCTTTTAGAAGTTGTTCAATTTCTTCTTTCACCACTTGCTTTAGCTTTGGGTTCAATCACCTCTGTAGTTGTCATCCGGGCTTCATGGTGGGGTCAATGTAAATCCTATGTTGTCATATCCTAGGGTCTATTCCAGTTAATTCAAGATATGACCAAGCAAAGGATTTTGACCATTTGTTCACCATTTTTAGTAGCCTCTCTTTTGGTTGATGAGCGAGCTTAGCATTAATAATTATTGATTTTTCATTTTTGAGAACTGTATACTCCATACCAGTGGGCAACGATTTTAACTCAAGGGGCTCTTACTTAAAGTTTTCAAGGATTTTCAACTTCTCCTAGTTGATATTTTCAATGTCAAGACCTGGATGTTAATAATGAACTTACTCTAATGTGTCTATGCTATCAATGTAAGCTCAAGTCAAACCCTCAGTTGGTTTCATGCATATAGTTGAATTGCTCTCTTGGTCAGCTGTCAGCCACTAGATGTCTTCCTATCTTGTGGCTACTACATACACACATATTTGTATGTTAGTTACTTGCACACACTGGTTGCATGCAGGCAATGTTAAACATTATACGAACCAAGACTTCTACATGTAATTACACCCTGTGTCATTGTATGCGATGCACGAAAATTTCTTCTTCTCAATCTTTTTGAATATATTTTCCTTTGATATCTCTAGGGAAAGATCATGTATTCCTAGGAGTGCATCAATTGTGCTTAGCCATTCTCTTCCTATTATGATTGGGAAGTCCTCCTTACAGTTGTTGACTTGAATCACTAGGAAGTCGGCTGGATACAACCATCCACAAATAGTGGTAACAATGTCCTCCATGAGTCCGAATGGGATAATAATGGACTAGTTGGCCAACTCTAAATGAATGTTACTCTTTTTTAGTGAAGGTAGGTTCCAAGCTTTATACATTTCTTGAGAGATTAAGTTGACACCAAAACCTGAATCTAAAAGAGCTTTGTAAGGTTCATTCCTAACGATTTGTAAATATATAAGAGGACTCCCAAGATCAAAGAATTTCCTAGGAAGGTGGCAAGCCTTAATCTAATCGATAATGACATGCATCAACATGACCATGTGTGTTGCATGTGGCCTTTGGTTTGAAGGGAGTTTTGAAGTTTCAAATGATGGTGAGGCCTTTGGAGAGTTAGCCACTTGTGACTGCAAGGACTTAGTTGGACTGTTGGTCCTAAAGAAAGATCTCTTCTTTACACAGTTGTTCAAACCAATGGTAGGATGAGGATTAACAACCCTTGTAGCATTACATTGTTGTGGCTAGGCAGGGAGCTCACTCTGCATGGCTAGAGCAAGTGGTAATGGAGTTAAGGGTGGAAGAGATGCAGCCGGATGAGAAGGATAATACATTTGTGAAACATCACCCATAGGAGAAGTAGTTCTATAATACTCATGGGCTTGGTAGTGAGGCTAGGGAGTGACATGACCAATAGAGTCACGTGGAGAGATCGGTTGCTGCACGTAGTATCCATACGGGTCAAGTTGACAGTAAGGGTACTATTAACGTGGTGGTGGAATTCCCCATGATTGTGGGTGCTGCCATTGTTGGTACTGCTTATTTGGTTGTGGTGGGGTTCCACTTGGATAATACATCAAGGTTTGGTGGAACTATCTTGGGTTACCTTGGGGATAAGGTAACTTTTGGGGTGTTTGCCTTCTATCTAATCATGGGTTGAGTGCATACACCCCATACTCTTGTAGATGTGAGATTACAGGACAACATCCCTTAGGATGGTCATATTGGCATATTTCACATCACTATCATTGTCTGTATTCAAACCCACAACCTCTTCAATGATGACAACTTTGCTCTTACCTTTGTTACGTGCATATTCAGTTTCTTTCTTTTTCCTCCTTTCTCAGTCACTACCTAGTTCCTTAGACTCTTCTACTATTTTGAGAATGGTTTGAAATCTATTATCTAGGGAGTCTCATATTTGATCCACCTTTGCCAATACTTCTAATGCAAGTTTTTGAATGGGCAAAGTTTTCCTATTCACCATCTCTTCAAGTGGTGACTTTTCTTCATCCTCATAAAATCTAACTCCCTTCTTTCGGAGGGAAGGATCTTTGTTATATTCTTCTGCACTCTCTCTTTTCCTTAACTCACCTTCCTCTTTAACAACTTGGTCTAACAATATTTGTACTTGATGGGCCCTAAGCTTCGATAGCCTTCCTTGGGCATAATTCTAAAGGGTTCTTCATGTTTCATTCCTAAGTCCATCTATGAGATGGTGTAGTTGTTTCCTCTATGAGTAACCATGGCCTGGGCAATGATGTAATAGTGCATAATATTGGCCCATGGTAGCATCCAATGGTTCATGTCCTCCTTGTTTCCATCCTTGGATTTACTTTCGCAGGTTGAACACTCGAGAGTATGTTTGATACTTATCATTGAATAGTTCTAGCATGGTACTCCATCGATGAATGGACTCTAGTTCTAAGGACCGGTACCATCTTTCCACTTCCTTGATCAGTGTCCATGGAAACAACTTGAGTTTTTGCCACTTGTTTTCTATGTTTTGGAAGGTACATGCATCATGGAATGCTTGCAAATTATTTTGAGGATCAGCGTTGTATCCCCCTTCAAATCATGGAATATTGTTCATGTTTAATCTTTTGATCTTGCTATCTTTTTGGTGCCTTGTTGGGATTCTAACAACCTTAATTATATCTAGCATACTTCGGGTAGCGAGTAGGGATTCATTGTGATTGTACTGTCTATGACGTCTATGATGCCTATGTTGTTCCCTACTCTTCCTCCTTTTATGATGGGTTTCTTTAGAATGCCTTCATTCACTTTCTCGGCTACTTTGTCTATGATTCCTATTTCACTTACCATTATCCTAAGGGTCTTTTCCTTTGCAACTGCATCCAGATCCTAAAGGAGAGGGTGAAGGAGATGATGAAGGTGAAGAAGAAGAAGGATTGTCACCATGATGATGCTTGCTTTCTTCTCTTCAACGATCGCAGCCTCGATCATGGTTACGATTAGAATGTCCTCCTTTGTCATGTGTTCATGTTCCTTTTTCAGACCCTTTGTGTCTATGAGTACCAGAATTTTGGTTATGGATAGTTGAGTGAAGATTCTAATACACCACCCCTTGACCAAAGTTAATGGGAGGAACATCATTATGTGGGAGACCTCCTGAGGTAGGTTCACCACCCTCATTTTCACCTATGACATACGGGACATTCTGAGACAGCTTCCTCTTCATGGATTCATAACATCTTTCCTGTTGTAGATTCCTTTGATGTTATGCCTCTGTGGGTCAATACTCTCTCGATTCATGATCATGCACAACGTACTCTGCTTGTAAGTGCTGCATACCAATTTGTGTGAGAGCATGAAGAAGCATGCCTGGAACTAAGTGATCTGGAGGTAATACTATGTTACCTTCTAAATCACACTAAAGCATTTGTTCATCTTAGTGGAGGATAAAGGTAAATTTTGGTATATACTCATCGGGATGAACGTATACCACACGAAACTATTGGGGGACTGGCAAATTATCATGTGTACTATTCCTCCAATTGTTCCTTTTATCGAACCTAGGTGTTGAAACACTCTCGTAAGAAGAAGGAGACATAATTATCTATTTCGTGTGCAATACTTTTCATTTCAATAATTGTAAGATAACCAACCCTAAGGATTTGTTCCAACGATGGGAAGATTTGCTAAGTTCTAGCTAGCGCACAAACAAAAAAGTCCCTGGAAATGGTGCCAATGATGAGTAGCGAGGTATCCCTACACTCAACCATATGAATACGAGCATACACATACAATCCAGTCAAATCCCAAGGACTAAGTGCTTATGCGCCTTCATAGAACTCGGACAGGTTAGTCAATCATTGTCTTCCCAAGCTTACTTGTATAATGCGATTGTATGGTTAGTAAACTTGAGGTATATGATTTTTATATATTTTCTGATGTTTTATGTCCTAGTGCTATAAAGGGAGAAGTGAACTAATTAAGTAACTAATTAAATTTAACTAATCGACTATGCTCTAACTAGTCCTAATACCAGCACCCATTCCCACTTGTCGTAGACATCCTAAACTAGTGCAACACTACTAGGATTACCAAACGCTAATTGTTATTGGGTTACCAAGTGTTGCACGCATGCTTAAAGTGGTCGTACTGAGTGTGCTTACTTGGGAGAGTTAACAAGGTAAGAGAGAGAACATTAATTAACTAAGGAAAGCATTAAATAACTGTAAATAACATTAAATAAGCTATTCTGAATGCTGCAAGGTTTATCACAAAGTTCATCTTTATTTCTAGCCACAAGGTGTGCTTAGGTACACAATGCTCGAATAAAGATCTATTCACTTTATTACTCCTACTGCAAGCACTCAGAAATAATTCTAACTCTGAGGAAGAAAAACTGCAAGAGTTCGGGTATGGGACTAAGACTAACTATGCAAACCAAGCATGCCCACCTCTTATTTATAGGTGACGAGGCAAGTCCCGACATCAGATGCTCAATATCGCTTGTCGAGCTCCGATATCGCGGATGCGATATTGTAGCCCCAATATCGCTGTTCATTAATATCCCATACCATGTCAAGATTATTTACTACTATTGAGGTGACACCACTTGCATCTTATATAGCTTCTACCACATCTAAATTAGCCACTATCCACCATGATCTGATAGCTAAGGTAACTCTAACAATCATAAGACTTGGAAGAGGCATCAAAAAGAAACATTAGCAATACATATAAGAAGGAATTTGAATCAAAGATCAAATCCACTACCTTCCTAAACCAATAAGATATTCCCCACTAATGAAAAAGTCTCTAAAGATCCTAAGCACAAAGCACCAACAAACTCAATATAGTAGAAGATATAGATGAACATGATGATTAAGAGAGAAACCCATAATCTACTTATAAATGGAAAATTATACATTCTTTCACTTGCATTCTAGAAAGTCTTAACCTAAAACATTAAATGTAACAAATTCAAGACAATGATAAACATCATCTTTAGCCAAGATAAACATCATCTTTAGCACGAATCACATCCAATCATCCTATCCTTATCCAAAGACAATAGGGTTAGCATCAAAAGATGATCATTAAAATATTAAAAAATATATAAACATATAAAATCTCATATTAACCATAAATATAATAAGGTGAGACTTATGAAATAAAAATCACATTAGTAGGATGTTAATCTAAATTAACCAATAATTAAATCTCATGCAAGAAAAACTATTAATAACGTCTTATGCCACTCAAGATAATGATCATGCATTTATAAAGTCTCATGTCAAACATCATCATAAAGAAGTAAGGCGTATTAAAATAAACTCAAAGTATAGTTACACTAATTACTAAGTATCATTCCAAAATGCTAAATAAGGACAAAATATCACATACTCTAGATAAAGGAAAAATGCAAGATCCTCTATTAAGCCATGTGCAAACTACAAAACCAATGTAAGAATAAAAGATAAAAATTCTACTCTTTCTAAGAATCTTAGTGGTATTGCAACTAGACTTCAAACTTCATGGATTCAAGGAACTCCTGCATTTGAGCTTTTTAGTATCAAAAGTCAATTCCATCAAACACTGTCAGCTTGTTGTTAGATTATCCCTCCATAGTTTACTCTGAATTGTAACACTTACACCATGAGTACTAGAGCTCTAATACCACTTGAAGATTAGGAACCTAGAAGGGGGGTGTGCATAAGTGTAATCCCACAATGCCTATGTCTTCATGCTACAGATGTAGTTCCACAAGTTGGATACTTTCATACTCGGAAGATAGAATCCTTGCACACCTCTAGACTTTGTTACTTAAAATGTGATTTTAAGGACATCACAACCAATACAAGGCTTTAGTTACAACAAACCCTCAATTATCAACAAGTTCTCAGGCTTCTCTAAGGATGATTTTTGTCAAGAAATTCATCCAAGGCCTTACATTAAATAGATCCTCTAGTCTCAACTAACTCTTAGGCTCTTCTAAAGATGATTTCTTTCAAGAAACTTATCTAATCACTTAGGAAAATTAGAATCTCATGTCTCAAAACTCATGCTTTCCCTCAAGAAACACATCCAACCCCTCAAGGTTTAACCTTAAGGTCTTACAAAGTATGTGTATCAATAATACACACAATTCCTTAGGGATAGATTACAATGGAATGAAAGACAAGGAAGAATTGAACTAACTTTTTAGATTTTCTACTTTAAGCTCAATGCAAATTCATAATAGAAGATAAAGGAGATGAGGATCTTAACTACACAAAGATATATACAATGCTCGTTCAATACCTCAAAAGATAGATGAGATAAAGATATTAACTTCATAAGTATGTACATAATTCTTACTCTTGATTTTTTCATCCCTTTATAGGTTTGTTCCTTGCTAGATGCTTGTTGGAATCATTACAATGGCTCAAAAATAATTACGTGAGATTTCTTGCTTAAGGTAAGTGTCATCTCACTTTTTTTGAGTGAGACATATTAAATAGGATTTAGACATCTTAGTCATGGGTGAGATGTCTCCAAGGATGTCTCCTATTGAGAACTAAGGTCTTAGTAGAGACATCTCATCTTGTTCTGAGACATCTTGAGAAATCATGAGATGTCTCTAGTATGCTTAGGACATATCATGCCCTTTGTGCTTTCTCGTATTCTTCACATTTTCTTCCATGGTATTGCACAATTATTCACCAAATCCTTCTAACTTCTTGATCTTCTTGATGTGACAAACTCATATTTCTTGGGTCTATAAGGATCTCAAAGATACATAAACAAGTTCTCTATTTTTAAGATTTTAACACATCAAAGATGTTAACAATTTATACTGCCAAGTTAGTATATTTGTTCTTCACAAGGAATTTTGATCCATCTACCTATTTCAACTCTCAAATGATGAGCTCTTATTTGTGTTCTATGCATTGTAAATGATAAGGAATAACAACAAATAAATAGCTTGCCTTACATTTAAAGCCTCCCCTAATATTAATCAAATAGGAGTATTTTTTATGTTATATATGTTTTCAATGTTTTTGAAATAATGCTTGTTTTACCAATTTTGTAAACTTGCTTAGGATCAAAATAAAGATTGTAATTTTGAATATTATATTTGTGAAGACATAGAACTTCCCTATGAAGCCATTCTTTATCATGGATTTCCATCACCTTTTTAGAGTACTTATCTAATGAAGACTTTGAAAGATTATAAGTAGAGTCTATAAAATAACAAATAGCTTCAACTTCTAAAAGCATTATATATACTTCAAGCAGCATAATATAATATTTTATTTTTCTATTGAATTTGAATTAATTAGGGAATAAAAGCTTTTAAATTTCTCCTATCTATTTCTAATATTTATTTGATAAAGCACCTCCATAACTTTCTTCAAATAATTAAATCAAAGTTCTTAGAAAAATCTACAAAATATATAAATGTTCCTTTCTGTGGACCTTTTGCTTTATTGACAAAGTATTTTAAAGTGATGGGATGATCTATAATAAAATGTTCATGCCTAAATCTTTCTTATTAAATTGCATGTGTTTGATTTTCTTTAGCCCATCTTTTAAGCATAGAATCTAGAATAGTATCTAAAAACTTGGAAAAAATATTGGTAATTACAATTAGACTATAATTATTTAAATCTTTTTTATATCCTTTTTTAAACAACATAATCACTTTATTGATGTATCATTTCTTTTCTAACTCCGCTTGCACAACCAAATATAACTTCTTCTAGATGGAATTTTATACTAATGGTCTTTTTCATTTAGGTATTTTGCCACAAATTTGAATCTTATACAAACTCTAATTACAATTGCTCTTAATATTTCTAAAATCCAAAATACATATAATCAACAATGATTGGATGAAGAGTGTATGATGGCTCCAATTTTGTAAATACTTGAAAGTTACTAGAGATTATCAAATCATAAAAAAATCTAATTTAGACTAAGAAACAACAATTTATCAACCAAAGATAGACTAGTTTATTTCAAATGATAATACAGGATCACACCTATTTTTAGTATTTAATTTAAAAATTAAAATGAGCTATGATTTCTCTTTCAAAGATATTGAAAAAACATAAAATTTAGAAGATTTAGAATCTAAATATAAGTCTTACAAAAGCTCCAATCACAACTACCCTCAATATTTCCAAATCAAAATATACAAATAATCAATAATGGTTTGTTGAAGATTGTAAGCTAGCTAGAATCTTATTGAAGATTTAAAAGTCACCAAAGACTATGAATATAATAAAACTTTATTTTATATGAAGAAGAGGAAATTTGTTGGACAAAGATAGACTAGTTCATTACAAATTATAAAAAAAGATCTCAAATGTGTTTGACATTTAATTCAAGGTAAGAGAAGAACAAATTATCAAATCATATAAAAATATAATTTGGACTAGGAATAGGGAATCTATCAAACATAGATAGAGTAGTTTATTACAAATGATAAAAATGCAAGAAATTAAATTTGAAAAATCAAGGATTAAAAATCTAGATTTGAACATTTTTTATTGGAATTTTAGTTATTTAAAACTACTGAAAGTAAGGTACAAGGATGCAACGTAGGGATGTTGACAAGGATTTCAAAAATTTTGGCATAAATTTTGCAATGCAAGATGTGAATTTGGAGGAATAAGAGGATGTTTTTAATAACAATGATTGGTAGCATATATTATCATCATCCAAAACTTGTCTCAATGGAATGGAGTCATGTACATAAGTTTTTTTATTACATTTTTCCTCTATGAAGAGCTAGATCTTTGTTTATTTGTTGTTTCTTCAAATCATCCTTAATTATTTTTTTCCCATGTCTTGTTTGGTATTTCTTTTAGTGACTTTCATAGAACAATGATGTAGCAACCTTTGTTTATAGGATTAGGTAATTGTTGGTTAGATAGATTAATCATGGGATTGAATTTAGATCCAAAAATGATAAGGTCATCATAAGTGCAAATATGAGTGTTTTAGGTAATGGATACTATATCAATTTTTTATTATTTGTTGGCATACATTTGCACTTGTCTTTTGGAGATAATTAATTTTATAAGGTACCTAGTTGGTTTTTTTTACCCTTGGTCTCCAAGCTACTTCAAATGGAATTAAAACTAATTTCTTATTATTTATTGTTGGATTTCTCTACCTAATTTGAATTTAATTCTTTGGAATATTTCTATACTTCATCAAGTTTTGGAACCTTGGGACTTTGTTTTGTTTTTAGATGGGAAGGATTTTCCTTGCAAAAATAAAAGAGCTTACATATATATGAATTAAAAAAATGTTTTAAATATGTAGATTTCCTTTTGATGGAATGAATTCAAACATTTTCTTTTTCAAATTGACTATACTCATTATGGCTCTAAGATTTGGAGGCTGAAGCAAGGTCATTATCAAACATAATCTAATATTTTAACTAAATCCCTCAAAATAATTACCTCAATCCTCAATAAGGTAATGCACTCATTAGAACAAGAAGAAAAATTAGTGTTGAAGCCTAATTCCTAGATGCAAGAGTTGATTCCTTGAGATCCTAACTCCACACCAACATAGATTGTAGCTTTGGCTCTTAATATTCCACCCTTGAATTCAAATCTATCTTCTTTAGTTCCCAATCAAGCTATTAATATTGGCTACAAACCATGCAATAATAAAGGGAAAAACAAGTGCAATTAAGATTACGTTGTTTAGGTGCTCTCAGAAAAAGGCATGAAGAAGCCTCTTCCTCCAACTCCAAATAAAGATTCTTAGCTAGAATGTAAGAGGGCTCTTGCTGCCCCCTTACCAACAAACTATCAAATCCTAATGATTTTCTAAAAAGGTGGAGAATTTTTTTGTGTCCACAAGAAACTAAAATGGTTGATATGCAAAGTATGACTATTATTTATCATCTTTTTTCATAATGTGGCTTTTGTTTTGTAAGTTATTATGGTCACTTTGGTGGTTTTTGAATTATTTAAACTTTGGTGGTTTTTGAATTATTTAAAATTTTGATTTTTTGATGTCTTTGTTGTAGTCTAAGTTTAATTTGTTGGTAATCAACGTTTTAGGTTCACCTACTTGGATTTTGATCAATGTTTATGGTCCTTCCAAGGTTTGAGGTAGGGCCACTTTTTGGGATCATTTTTTATCTAAATTTTAACATATCCCAATTTGGATGTCCTTTTTTGGGGATTTTAACTTTGTTTTAAGTTCTATAGAGAAGCTTAGGGGATGTCTAAATATGGTTGCCCATTCTTCCTCTAGATGCAATGAATTTTTTGGCTTTGCTAGAGGTTCTTTTGATTAGTGGTTTATATACATGGTCAAATCAATGTCAAGGTGTAGATCGATTTTTATGTAAATTATACAGGTTTTTGGCTTCAGTTTCTTGCTACTAATGTTTCAATATCATAATTGCTTATTGTCTTCCTTACACTTATTCAGATTATTGGCCCAACTTACTAAATATGAAAGTTTTGTATCAAAAACCAATTTTTTGATGGGAAAATTCTTGGAATTAATTAGATAGTATGAAAAAAAATTGTACAACATGAGTGGGATCAAAAAATTTCAGGAATTGTTGCATTCAAGGTTCATTAGAAATTGACAAAAATCTATTATGCTATGATAACTTGGAGAAAAGAGCATCCTCTTAATTAGCATCAACACAAGAAAGATTTGTTGAATTAATTAAATGAACTCTAACAGAAAATAAAAATTATGGATTGGTCTTAGGATCTCCAAGAACATGAAGGCGAACTTGTTTAATCTTTGAAGAATACTAAATAACAAGAAACTATTTTTTAAAAGAAGAGATTCAAAAAAAATGGCTTTTAAAGCTGATGCTAATGTTTTTCTTCCACTAGTATGCTTTAATTAGGCATGCCAAGTCTAGGATTCTATAATTGAAATGGGTAGATAGAATAGTCACTTCTAATCTTATTCAAAGTTATAATATTTATTTGAATTTCTATCAAGATCTTTTGGATAAAAGTTTAGTCGTTGATTAGAATGCTCTATAGAAAGTGTTTGAGGTCATGTATGCTAAAATATTTACTTAGAATATTCACATTCTTAATATGACATCATCTTCTAAAGAAGTTATAAATAGAATTCACATTATGGCAAATAACATATTCCTAGGTATGAATGGTTTTCTATTTAATTTTTAAAAAATTTATAGGATTTTGTGAAGAAAGATATTTGTAATATTGTATTCAAATTTTGGAGTATCAATAATCTTCTTAGTGAATTTAATATTTTACATACATCTCTCTTTTACCTAATAAGATGGAAGCTCTAAATATTAAACATTTTAGGCCTCTCAATTTATGAACAACCATTTACAAATTATCTCCAATTTTATGACTAATAAAGTTAACGAAATTCTTTAATCAAAAATCTTCTTTAAACAAGCTAGATTTGTTATCGGACAATGCCTTTTAGACCAAGTTCTTCTTTTATAAGAGATTCTTCTTTTATCTCATCTTCAAAAAAAATCCAAGTGCTATTTTGAAATTGTACATAAGCAAAGCTTATGATAAAATTTCTTAGGAATATCTTGACATGATTGTAACTAGGTTTGCTTTTCCATATCATTAGATTTGTAAGCTTAGTCAATGTTATAAAGGTACTCGCATCTTATTTTTGGTTAATGGACAACATATGGAAGACTTTATGGGGGTGTTGGAACCCAAAATAAGTGAAACATAGGTATGCCCCAAGATTTATAGAAATTGATAATTCAGTGCTACCCAATAGAATTGAACATATGGAAGACTTTATGACCATGAATGAGGTACAACAAGAAGATCCAATATTTACTTATTTATTTCTTATAGCCATAAAAGGACTTGGTCCTATTATCAAGAAATTCAAACAACAATAAACTCATCAAATAAATTACCTCTACTTAAGGTTGCTTTAGTATTATCGATTTTCATTTTGTCAATGATACTCTTTTTTTTTTGCAAGAAACTCCTTCCACCCTCACAGGTTCCTAGAATTTCTAATTCTACCTTCAATATAGTTGATCATGTAATTAGCTTTCAATCTTTTAGATATGTCTTAGCCATCATAAAACTATCTTTACCTTTCTTCAAAAAAAAAGAAAAACAAATTATACTCTCTCTTAAAGATATTAAAAGTTTTATCCGACTTTATGTCATAGTGATGAGAGAATGGAAAATTATTATAAAAATGATAATACACTCTTTATTTCTTTCAATGATATAATGCAAGAGATAAAAATTTTGACATCAAGATAGTGACTTATGTTAATAACTTGAATAGAGAGATTCTTAAATCAAAAGGACCATTGGTATGGAACACCAGCTAAAATAAGTTAAGTTCCACTATGCAAGTAGGTTTAGAAAAGGAAGGGTGCATCAATAATACAATTATATTTTTAAAATAGAGATAAAAACATATAAATAATTATAGACTAATTATACTTAGTAATATTTTTCGTAAGGTTTTAAATACTATTCTAGAATTTATACTTGAAAGAGGAGTTAAAGAAAATAAATATGTGCAACTATTCAAGTTAGATTTACCCAATAACATTCTACCATAAATCATCTAGTTATTTTAAAATATCTTATTAATAGACTAATAGGTCCACATATGAAAATATGTATCTCATAACAAAAACTACTATTTTTAACGCATTTCCAAAAATGTTTATATAGATATTTAAGCATCTCTATAACATTTTAAAGACCTTTTTTATAAATTACCTTTTATGCAAGTGCTTACAAAAGGAAAAAGAGGCATTTAAATGATCTATCACCTTAAAAAATTTAAAGTTAAAAGAAATTTCTTACATCTATGTAGACCCAAAGGATCCATCAAACCAATTAGCTTATGTAAAATACATCAGTAATAATAAATACTAAGTACAATAGATATGTTCAATAGTCATGTAAGTTGGACACATCCTATATATAATTCCTTAGAACTAACACTAGTAGCTTAAATAGCTCATATTAAAATTAAACAAAGATTTTCCATTTTCTTTTGAAGAAATCTATTTCACAACATTTTAGTAATACATGTCATTTATCTTCTACTATTTACAATAAGCATAATCAATATATTCATGTTATTAGAGGTGAAAACTATAAATACGCATAATAACACTTTAAAGATGAATGTTCACTTAAGTTACTTTATCAACAATGAAGTAGCTTAACAGGTACATAAATAGTGGATGTCCACATTAGCATCATTATCTTCATCCTAACCTTGCCCCAAACAAATAGGCTTAGCTACATGAGTTCTTTTTCATCAGTCACCTCTATGAAGAGCTCTATCTTTGTTTATTTGTAGTTTCTTCAAATCATCTTTGATTACTTTTTTCCATATCTTTTTTGATCTTCCTTTGGGTGGCTCTCCTATAACAGTGATGTAGCAACCTTTTCTTATAGGCTCATTGTATGATCTTCTTTGAACATGTCCAAACCATATAATTCATCATTCTTATAGCTTATCTACAATAGAAGTTACTTCAAGTCTCCCTCTTATGCTTTTATTATGTAGTTTATCTCTTCTCGTAATTTTTAACATTGATCGAAGCATTTACATTTCTACCACACTGATTTATTATTCATTCCTCTTTTGTACTACTCAACATTCAGCACCATAAAAGATAGCAAGCCTAACTGTTATCCTATAAAATTTCCCCTTTAATTTTATTAGTATCTTTTTATCACATTGAAAATCACTAACTTATCTTCATTTTGACTATCCTACCTTAATTTTATTTCTTATATCTTTATCAATTTCACCATCTGATTGAAGGATTGATCCTAGGTATCAAAATTGTTTGTAATGAGGGACTATGTTGCCTTGAATAGTCACTTCTATTGTATCATTATTTATGCTTTCATTAAAATTTCATTCCACATATTTTGTCTTACTTCTGCTAATTTTTAACTCTTTTGATTCTAGAACATGTCTCTACTTCTTTGTTTTAGTAGCAATATTTTCTTGAGATGTATCCACCAACATAATATCATCTACAAATAGCATGCACAAAGGAATTTCATCTTGTATTTCTTTTATTAATTCATCCATAATAATAGCAAATAGGTACAAGCTAAGTGCAAAACCTTAATGTAGATCTACTATGATGGAAAATTGGATGTTATTCCACAAGCTATTCTAATTTTAGTGATAGCTTTTTCATACATATTTTGAATCACTTTAATATACTTATCAAGGATGTTTTTCCTCCATAAGATCCATCAAATAATATCTCTAGGAACTATGTCATATGATTTTTCCAAGTCAATGAAAATTACATGTAAATTCTTTCCATGTTTTCTGAATTTCTCCATTAGTTGTCATATAAAAAAATAGCCTCTATAGTAGATCTATGTGGCATAAATCCAAATTTATTTTTTGAGACTATTTATTCAAGTCTGAGATGCTACTCTATGACTTTCTTCCAAAGCTTCATAGCATAGCTCATGAGCTTGATCCCTCTATAGTTTTGGCGATTTTGTACATCTCCTTTATTTTTGTAAATGGGAATAATAAAGCTTTTTCTTCAATTGTTAAGTAAATGTGTTAGCTAAGAAACTCTTGTATCTCCCAATGTTTTCCAAGCTTCTATAGGAATGTTATTTGGTCCAGCAAGTTTTTCATTTTTCATCTTTGATAAGTTTTTCTTCACTTCAAAGAAAAAATGTTTACTAACCAAACCAAAATTTGGTTCTTCTTAGATGTCTTCTTTTGTAAATTTTTCATTTAATAATTATTAAAATAATTTTTCTACCTATTCAAAATTTCATTATCTTTTACCAAAATTCTTTCATTTGGTTTATTAATGCATTTGATAGAATCAATTTTCTTACATTTATTTTTTTTATTTTTCTTCATTTATAAAAATATTTTTCTCTTTCCATTGTTCCTAATTTCTCATAAAATCTACCAAGGCCTTATGTTTGGCTTTGACTATTCCTACAGTTGCCTTCTTCTTTTCCATTTTGTATATTACACTATTTTTTCACTACCACTAGCTATTTCTTAAAGCACTGTTTCTTATTTTGGATAGAGTGTTGCACTTCATCACTCCACCATCATGTCTCCTTTGGAATGTATATTTTACCTTTTGTTTCACCCAAAATGTTCTTTCCAATATTCTCAATGCAACATTCCATCTAGCCCCAAATTAAATTTACAAAGCATTCTTAATTTTAGGTGCCTTCATGAAGAAATTATTCTCTAAATAAGATTATGTTATCTTCTTTTAAATTCCATCATTTTATGCATTTAGTATCTTTTCTCATTCTAGCTTTAAAGCTATGTATAGCTTAATCCATGACCATTTGTTGATCCTAAGTTGCAAGGTACTCTCCAAGTATGATCTTGCAATCTTTACACATGGCCCAATCTCTTTTATGCAGTAGGAAATAACCAAATTTTGTTTAATCCATATCACTCTTGTATGAAATTACATATTCTATCCTCTTATTGAAATAAGTATTTGTAATTGTAAGGTCACAAGTACTTGTAAATTGTAGTAATGAATCTCCCATATTATTACGTTCTCCAAATCCTTGTTCTCCATGAATCTTGTCATATCCCATTTTCATAGATCCCATTCTAGTATTAAAATCCCCTCAAATGAATATGCTTTCTTGATAAAGAATTTTTTGAAGCATCCAATCCATGGAATCCCAAAAATTTTGCTTAATTAAAATTTTTAGTCTAATTTGTGGAGCATATATGTTGATGATGTTGATGATCTCATTTCCAAGCATAAGTTTGATGTCCATAATTTGATGGTCATGGTGATATACTTGTACCACTTTATCTTTGATAAATTGATCACGAATGATGCCTACTCCATTTCAATGATTTTCTTTTCCTAAGTAAAAGAGTTTATAACCTTCACCTAAATCTTTATCTTTCTCCCCTTTCTATCTTTTTTCTTATAGGTAAGAAATGCAAATTCTTCATTCTTTCATGGCATTAGTAATTTCAGAGGTCTTTTTATTGAAAGTGCCAATGTTGTAGGTTGCCATTTCAATTTTTTTTTCATTGGATTTGCTTCTTTACCCACACCCCTCCCTGATTTGGAAATCCTTATCTACTTTTCACAACATCTAGGTAATGATGTTATGTGTCATTTTGGAGGTTATCCTAGCAAGCCCTTGCTCATTTTCCATAATAATCGGGCTTTGTGCATGCTATACATCACTTTTATAAAATACCCTACCATTTGAAAAAGAACTTATCCATGAGATTTGACAAAGTTTTATAGCTAGCTAGCAACTTGACACTAACTTGATGTCCATATTATATGATGTGTAATTATTTTCATTTCAGATATTTGCTTCCATAAAATTACAGAGTATGTAACCTCTAGGAACAACACAAAAGCTTCATTTAAGGTGTTGATACCATTGAAGGAAATAATTAGCCTAATGTAAAATATGAAATTCTTTGTTAAAATTTTAAAACATAATATTCTAAATATCATTCAACTTTTTAATGTGAATTATGAGGTAGTCATCATGAAAGATACATGTACAAAATTAACGCATTAAGCTAGAATACATTAACATAGAAAACTAATTTGCTAATATATAGTTAAACTTGTCTAAGTAGATACAACTAATAAAAGGATTTTTAATTAGCTATGATAAATTATCAAATTCAAAGTATAGTATTTATTTAAATTTTCATCACTTAAAATTTGAACATATGATTGTTGCTAAAAAATTTTAAAATTATTGTACATATTGCTAAAAATTTTGAAACTCCTACTTATGCTTGTGCCATTAAAAGTTTTCTTTCATTTTTTATTCTAGTTATTCATCTTAATAAACACTTCTTTAGAATTTTAAGTATCTTGATTAATAATCCACTTAGAAATCTTTTCTATCTATTATAAATTTTTCTTTCTAAAACCAATTCCTTTATATTTTTTCACTATTACTATCAATTATGATTACTGATGATAGTTCATACTTTAGTGAGTTATAAAAGTCAAATCATAAAAGTCATAGTTAAATTATGAAATAATGACTAATTTGTAAGCTAGCATTGATTGATAAGACTTACAAAATTATAATTGTTGAAGAGTTATTCATTCGAGGTTATGAGTCACAAATCCTTAGAAAGTTCTTAGTTTTATCAGTGTATTATGTCAAGTTTATAGGAGGTGAAAAGAAGTAAAGTAAAGTTTAAAAAGAAACTATTTTATCTCTAATCCTTGACAAATCAGTTGCAACTAATAATGAATCTAGTATGATTACAAATATCTTGCAAAGAAAAACTATATAAACTATGGATGATACAATGGTATGAACTTGTAATATTCAAAGTATGTTTGATTAAAAAGATCAACTCATCTTGAATAAAAATTTAAGAATCTTAGTAAAAATGATCCTTCAGAAATTAATTACAATTGATGATGAATTTAGGATGATTTGAAACATCTTATAAAGAAAATATATGCACGCTATGGATCATACAATGATATGCACATTCAATATTTTGGGTACATTCGATCAAAAACATCCACTCCATATCAAATGAAAATTTGAAAATATCAAGATAAAAAAAGAGAAAACCACTATTTAATCTCTTTCATATCCTTTAAAATCCAATTTCAATTGATGATGAATCTAGTATGATTCAAAATTCCTTGCCAAAAAAATATGCAAGCTATGAATGATATCATTCATAAGTATTATATTAGCAATCAATTTTATATACCTTCTTATAATCTTAAATATCAATGTCATTTAACATGATTGCAAAGTGGGAGAAAGGTAAGAATGATGATGATTGGGCAAAAACCTTAAGGGAAAATCCCAAGGAATATTCTACAAAACTAGAAAATATGAAAAAATTCCTAAAGAGATATCTAATAAAATATTATCGAAAGAATGTTAAAGGCCTCACCAACTCTGCACACAGTATGATAGTGAAGAATGAGGATAAAAATGTGTTGCAATAACTTGTAAATAAAATAGAAATGATAGATTCTCTAAAGCTTACAATAAAGCACTATTGTACATGGATGCAAAGGATAAAAATAATTCTTTAAACTAGTTGATTATGAAGGTCATGGACAAGATGTTACAAATGAAGAGCTTATAAGATATTTTGCTTTTTAGAATCCATACTTGGCATATGATTTTTTTAGAAGATGTTTTGAATCATTCTATATTCATCATCAATTTTACTTTATTTCTCTAGAATTAGAAAGAGAATAGATAACATCAAAATTAATGACTAATTGAGATGTAATGGGAAATGGTTAGTTTTTTTTAAAAAAAAACTAGTTGTAAAGGGAAAATAAATTTTTTTAAAAAATATAACAATTAGTTTTAGGGAAGTAAAGCTATTATTACTAAAGAAACTCAAAAAAAAAGTCAGAACAACCATAAATAAAACAAATAAGAGGTAAATTAAACTAGCTAAGAAAGAGAAAAAATATAAAACCAAAACTGAAATAAATTTTAAAAAATATAACTAGTTTTAGAGAAATAAATCTATCATTACTAAAGAAACTAAAAACCTAAATAAAGTTGTGGATCAAGAACTTAGAAGGGGGAGGTGGATGAATAAGTACCTTAATTAAAAGCATTGGAGTCACCAAAATCAAACATAATTTTTACATGGTTCAAAAACTTGGGTACTCCACACTCAGAGGGTAGAATCCATGCACACCTCTAGACTTTGTTGCTTCAAAAATGTGGTTTGAAGGATACCATAGTCTTTAAAAGATTTGAGCTCTACTCTAGAGTGTTTCATTATTGCAAAACCACTCAACCCTATAAGGTCTCAACCAGCTCAAAATGTGGTTTATAAATGTGAGCTTCGCATTGGAGTGTTTTGTCATTACAAAACCACTCAACCTTGTAAGGTCCGAAAAATCTCAATGAAGATGCCTTCCCATAAGAAGCACATCAATCCCACAGGACTAGAAAGAAAGAAAAAGATCAAGGATAGAGTGTAACTCATTTTACAAAGTCCTTACGATGAGGCTCAATTCAACTAAGCTTTTTGAGTAGCCTTGGATATATTTGACAATGAATAGTACTTACACATTTCAAAAGAATTCCACTTAGCCTTATACCCTTTGAGTTTTCAAAAACTCATCAAAATTCATGCAATAGCTATTAAACAACTAGTTTGAATGTCTACTTTAAAGATGATATGTCTATTTGCAATCAACCTTAGTTTAAGAGAGACATCTACCTCGAAATGTAGACATCTACACTTAGACGTCTACCCTTAGACATTTAACTCAAGAGGTAGACATTTCTTGTTAAATTGAGATGTCTACTCTATAAGAGCATTTTTGAATTTTGGAGCATTGCTCTATCATTTGGCATCTCCACAACCCTCCAAACATATTCATTTGGCTTGTAGAATCCATTCAAATTCTAGTTCTTATTGTTTCTTCTCAACTCTCATTTTGACATCTTAACATAGCTCTTGTTCTAGCTCAATTCTCCTTTTGAATTCTTAGCATCATTTGCTCTTCTTAGTTGTGCAAGACTACAAGCACAAACACATTTCTATATTTTTCATTTTCTCTAAGGTTTTGATATACCAAAAGGTCAACAAAAGTGAGAACAACATAAATAAAACAAATAAGAGGGAAATTGAACTAGCTAAAAAAGAGAAACAATATGAAACTAAAGTTGAAAATTTTACTTATGTTCACCTAGACCTCTTAGGTCTATTCGACCAGTTTTAGAATTTCTTTTATAGAATTTTTCTAAAATTTATCACCCATTGTTGCCTAGTGAAATTGAACTTATAACCTAGGATTACAAGGCCAAGACCCTTACCACTAGGCTAACACCTAGTTCAAGATTAAAAAATAATAGCATAATGATATTTCAATCATAACTTAACTTACACTTCTAATATATAAGGTAATGAACATGTAAATAAAATTAAACATACTAAGAAATATTTAAAATTATTTTAATAAATAGTAAAATATTAAACTAAGTAGGATTTTAAATAATATTTATTCATTATTTATTATTTATTAAAATAGATCACCAAGTGAGGTGGGTAAAATAGCCTTAATCTTGATTAACATTACTAGAATAAATTCTAATTTTAATAACTTCTCTAATTTCTTTATTTAAAATATTGTTTATTACACAAAGAACTTCACTATTATCTATTAGCAATATATGATTTTACAGGCCTTATCATTTTCTATGTATTGTACAAGAGGTGATTTAGAAGATGTATTATATTGTATATCTTTCAAGTGTTTTTTCAAAGAAAGTTCTAGTATATTCACCAATGTAGCATTTATTATAAATGCAAGAAACTTTATACATACAACTATCATTTAGAAATTTTATAATATTTAAGAGACTATAAAAGAAGATAAATATTTTATCATAGGCTTTTAAGACTATTATAATGTTGATGAGCAATTGGGTATTTCAACACTTGACCATACAAGTTACAAGTATTCATGCATGACTAGATTGTAATTCATGGATGGATAATGTAAGTATACTAGCAAGTTGATATTAAGTTCATGATCATTGTCTTTCCACCTAGAGTTAGCGAAGTGTGAATCATATGGTTTAACTCTTAGTGAGGTTTATGATAACTGATGTTAATTGGCTCTTAATAAAACCAAGTAGAAACATAGTGAAAGTGGATGTAAATTTTATTTCTAAGTACAATGAAAATTATCATGCAATGCATTATTAACACATATGACAATTGATGAGTGGCAAGGTACCCCTACACTCAACCATACGAATATGAGCGTTTCACGCACAATTCGGACGAACTCCGTAGATGGGCTAGTTGTGGTATCTAGATAGTGCTATCTTTCCACATGGACTAGTATATGCTTTTTCACGTATGATTTAGTCCAGAGTGAGGTGTATGATGTGGTTTCTAACCTAGTGCTACTCCTAGAGGCAATGAAAAATAACTTTAATTAAGCTAGGAGGAAAAGGGAGNGTGTTTAATAACAAGGATAGGAGTTGAGGGTAAAGAAGTATTAATTAAGAAAGCAATTAAATAATTAAACTAAGTGAATGCTGCAATGATGAAGTAATCTCAATCTTTATTCCTAGTCATGTGTGTGTCCAAGTACGTCACACTTAAATAAAGGTGTTGTACAATTACAATCATCACACTGTAGGCATGCACTGGGAGAAAGTGTTGTGAAGAACTAAAAATGAAAACTAACTTCTAGCTAAAACTATTGAGTGACTAACTGGCTCACTCCTTGCACCTACATGTGTATTTATAGGCCTGTATAGGAGTCATGATATCATGTATCCAATATCACTTCTTAGGTCATGATATCGCATACCTGATATTGTGGGTCTAATATTGGGGATCCAATATTGGAGCCTACTGAATCATGATTGATCATACCCCCATGACTAAATGAAAAATTGACCTTGATTCAAACAAAATGAGAACAAGCCCCATTGACTACATAGTGGATAGGTATGGGATTATTAACTAACTAGGAATTTATTCATGCCACAGTGGAGAATTGAATACAACAAAATTAGGACACAGACACAAAAATTACACAAATTTTGTAGGAATTCATGTGGTTCTTGGTGGTGGTGGTTCCTCAATGGGATGCTTCCCCTTGTCTTATGCTTCAGTTTTTGGAATTTGATGGCTCTGCAATAGTGCCTAAAGCTTTTCCTCTTTAGTTTGGGGGTCCTATGTTGTCCAAGTTGATGTTCCAATGTTTGACGAAGTTAGCACCTCCCATGGACATGGTAGTTCTAGGAACATTTGATTTTCTTTAACATACCAAGCTACAAACAACCATTTTTCCTCCTCATAGGCTCTTTCTTTGTCCTTGTGCTCCTAGAAATCTGTAAGCTGTTGAGCCAAGTCCATCGTGACATCTTTCTACCCTTGGTAGCTGACCTTAACCACCTCTAGTTCAAAATTTGTGACTTCTAGCCTTTGCAATATTTTCTTGTGCTCTATAAATTCTGCTTCATATTTAACATAGGTGGTAGCTACC
This sequence comes from Gnetum montanum, assembly GCA_015680685.1. Taxonomy (NCBI): domain Eukaryota; kingdom Viridiplantae; phylum Streptophyta; class Gnetopsida; order Gnetales; family Gnetaceae; genus Gnetum; species Gnetum montanum. The sequence goes on along the minus strand of MNCI01006062.1, from coordinate 9,857 downwards.
TGCTTCTCGAGCTCTACTCTCAAGCATCCTGCTGTCAACATGGTTAGATTGGAATATCACAAGTTTGCCAATCCCATGTACTCTATGAGATCTTAAATCTGTAGGTCCCATTTTTTAAGCTCTACCTAGTGGGCAAATGCATATGTGTCCAATATGACACACTAATCAATGTGTTGAGCACTGAAGGTGTTGATGTGGGCCTTGGCCATATGGATTTCCAATTACACCTAGAAAAATGCAGCATTCCCTAAAATCTGTTGTGACTAATGGGTCTCCTCTCCTCCTGTTTGAATGGACACTTCACCCCATGCGTGATCAATAGAAATTGTGGATCGTACGGTGTTGTTAATGACCTAGAAGAGATTGGCATCATCATGACTTCCCCAACTGACCGTTTCAGTGATGGCCCTAAGATGGCTCGTCAATGATCGATAATCTTGTTGTGGTGGTGGCAGTTGGTCTCACTAACTCGTGCTAAGTCCTACTTGTTGTTGACTAGACCTTGTGCTTGGGAGTTGGCTAGGCCCTACAATTTAAGTTGCAATGGGCCCTGCCATCTATTTTTGCCCTGGCTCCAGTGTCTCACCAACACTTTTTCTTGGGGCTCGTGGCTTCAGCATTTTTGCAAATGAAGCATTTTGGGCTCTTCTAGGAACATCATTGGTGTACCCTAGAATACTAGCATGTTTTCACAGCTTCCTAATGAGACAAGGGAAGGGCAACGCAAACTTCCCTGTCTTGCATTTTTCAAACTACCTCAAGATCTCCATGGGATACAGATGAGGAAGGTTAGCATTAACCTTTCCCATCAATATCACACTTCCTCTTGCCACATATGTTGAAATTCTATTTAATCCTCTTGCAGGGAAGATGTGATAAGTACCAATCTTGAAGTATATCCTTTCTTCCAACGTCAACTCTACATATGCCTTATCTTTTTTTCCATATGCCCTCTTCAACCAAATCTTTTGCGCATTAGCATCGAAGCAAGTGGGTAGGTGAGAAATTTTTGGCCCTGTTTTCAAAAGGTTTAACACTTTTGAAATGGCCTTGGTAGAAAAATCAATAGATACACCACCGATGTCAACTGTGGTGCCTTCTTCCTTACTATGCCAAAATTGGCACATTTCTCCTAAGTACCAAGCACCACTTTCAGAGAGGATAGGCCATAATGGGGACACTTTAAGTTGGTCCCTAACAGCCTCAAGAGTGAATTTCATGAAAGGTCTGAAGTTCAATTCCACGATTACTGTTGCCAACATGGACCTTTCATGGATGACCTGAACACACTCTAGAGGCAACGTGAAGTGTTGTCCCTGTTCAGGTGCTTCAGCAACTCATCCTACTACTCATCCCAACTATACAGTAGCAGGGGGTCTTGATGGATGCTAAATGACTGTGCCTCCTGCTCCACACATTTGTTAAGAGACACTTGGTCTCCACCTCTCCTTGATTGTTTTGACACACCTTGAGAGGGTCCTTCTTGTTGACCACATTTATGGGCCATTTGTAATAACATGAGGCCAATCATTAGTAAGGTTGCTTACAAAAGTTAAGTTATACCTTACTTCTTGCCTTACTGATTTCATTTTCTTATTTTTTGTGATTTAAAGTTAATAAAATGTCCCCCAAAAGTTTTAGTATTGGGCCTAATTTGATTTGGTGGAATCAAAGTTTAAATTCCCAATGTAATTGAGGATATAAGATTTTTTTTGGCAACATGTTTATCATTTTTATAAGTAATTACCCTTTATAGTATCCTTTGGACGATGATTAATTTCAAAAAATTTATGCACAATTTGGAGTGTACCCTTCCCCCACGACTAAGCTAAACACTCTGGGTTTAGGTAGGTTCGATCGAAATGAGAATCGAAGTGCTAGCGAGTGAGTTATGGTTGTTTGACTAAGAGGTTTGCAAATTGCAATTTGTGGAAGAAAATTTGAAAAATTCCCCCCACGTGAACAATTTACAATGATGTTAACATGCACGAGAGGGTCCAAATATATAGTTTTTTAGGATGCAATATCGCATACCCGATAGCATGACCCCGATATCGTGTCTGACCCAATATCATGGTCTCTCGAAAATAGGGTACTTAAAAGAGTTGATAAATTTCTAAAATTCTAATGTCAAAAATGAAGGACTTCAGGTCAATGTAAAAGGTCTAGGATAATGTGAAATAGGTCTAAAGGCACAAAAAGGTACAATGGTGTAGAAGCTGACAATGAAATACATGAATTGGATGAGGAGAAAGGACATGTTTCAGTATAGAGGAACATTTGAACCGGAAGGATGATGAGGGAAAGGATAATTTTGGTAATGTAATTCTTGGAGGGTATAAAATAATGTAATGGTGATGTGTAACGAGTACAAATTACAAAAGTCATGTAAATGGATCCTCCCCAAAATAGGTTCCAACCTATAATGCCCTTGCATAACCACACTGATGAGTGACAAGATACCCCTATGCTCAACCATACAAATACGAGCATTTCATGAATGATCTAGTCAAATTCCAAAGACTAAGTGCCTATGCACCTTTGTGGAACAAGGATAGGTGATGAGTGGTGAGGTACCCCTACACTCAACCATACGAATACAAGCGTGTACGCACGATCCGATCGAACTCCGCAAACTAAATGCTTTAACACCACAAGAAACACTTGGGGTTAATCGTTCATTGTCTTCCCAGGCTTGCTTGTAAGTGTCACGGTGTATGGTTAAGCAAGTCTGAGGTATGTGATTTTTTTTGGTATTTTTTGGTTTATCTTCTATGCTATCAGGGAAAAGGGTTGAGAAACTAACTAACTCTAACTAATGACCTAAGTCTAAATTAACTAGC
>MNCI01006059.1:0-14548 GCA_015680685.1 Gnetum montanum | reverse complement strand
GGAAGAATACAAACTCATTTCTTTATAAATGTATTATACTTGACCTAAGGTGGTTAAACTAATTAATGAATGGTCCCATGTACTCGTGTTGGCATCAACAAATATGTAAAGTAATGGTAAGATGTCTACTTTATGAACTTACCAGGCTAAATTTCCTCTCATCTACACACATCCTAAATCTATAAATTTTCCTAGTAAAATGAACATTGAGAAATTACTGTATCAATCCCAAATGGTATTTTATTTAACTTTGTGGAACTGCTCCTATTTCAAGACTTTGATGAATCTACTTAGCTCCATATAATTTGTTGTGCTAGTTATGAATGACATTTTATTAAACTTTTACCATTTAAAATTATTAACAAAAGCCATTTTCAGCATACCCTCTATTTCAAAGTATTGATTTTTCTACAAACATACGTAAGTTTAACATATCCCATGTTTTTATTTTCCTTACATGCTCTACGTTGTCATGGTGTTTATAATGCAATGTGGTATGCCCAATTCATTAGATCATAACATGAAGAGTCTTTTCTTCAACAACGTAGAGCATATTGGAAATTTAACAAAGCTCAAGGTTATCCTTTGTTTTTCACTTGGAAACAATCAACACTTAGATGGCTTCTTATCTTGACTAGTTCTTCCTCCACAAGTCATGTTGGATTACTTACCACCTAGTTGGCAAGGCCTTTGCATGGATTTTTTCAGATCATAAACCCATCCTTTATGAAGGGGAAAATAGTACCTTTCATCTATCAACTTTTGAATTTGAGAACTTCTGGCTTTCTAAGGAATGCTTTTGGATTGAGCTAATGTAGATTTTAAAATAGGTTAGGCTTAGATCTCATGGAGTATTAGAGAAGCTTTTGGTGTTTCAATGATTCTACTCTTAACAGTACAGGCAAACATGGCTCCCAGTGATGCAAGTTGCTTTGGACAATGTGGGTTAAATCTAGGGATATGTAGATTCATTACTAGAGTGGGATTGTATTATGCAAGATCTAGTTATGGTAAAGAAACATGTGAGAACATTGGCTCATGAGAAGGAGCTCTACTAGAAACAATGCTCCAAGGAGAGGTGGGCTAAAGGAAAAAGATCAAAATTCCACCTACTTTCATATGATCATAAATAGGAGAAATCAAAAGAAGCCCCTGATCAAAACCCTAGATTCCCAAGAGGATCTCTAGATTATGGTTGTCTATTTTCATAACATGTATGATCGGAATAAGAGGGTTAATTCTGAACTATTAGAATGTATGATTCCTTACTTAATTTATCCTATTGATAATGAGTTCTTACAAGGAAGACTCTCTAGAGAGAGACCAAATTACAAGACGTCTAGGTTAAGATTACTAGAAGTTTGAATGCATGAAAGCCTATTGGGTTGTCATTGGAAGGGATTTTGAGGGTCTTTTTTGAGCAAGATTCAAGTATGGTACTTTTCCTAAAGCTTGGAATAATACCTTCATTGTTTTGTTGTCCAAGAAGGAGGAGGTGTAATCCCAAAGGGATTATATGCCTATTAGTCTTTGCAATAGTTTTTATAAAATTTTATCCAAGCTTTTGGTGAATCACCTAAAGTCCTTACTACCTAATATCATAGAGGTAGATCAATTAAGATTCAACCCTAGGAGGAATATTATTGATAGTGTCATTGTGGAAAATAATACTTTACATTTGGCTTACATTCAGAAATAGGAGATTTGCTTTCTTAAACTTTATTTATCAAAGCATATGATAAGGTGGACTAGGATTCCTTACTTTTCACTATAAAGGAGTTGGGGTTTTGTGGAGGGTTTTCTAAGATGATCAAGTTCATCCTTTCTACAGTATATTTCAAGTTTCCCTGAATGGATAGATATCTTAGCAATTTTGACCAAGGCAAGGCCTTCAAAAAGGTGATCCTTTATCACCATATCTCTTTGCTATTGTTGCTAATATCCTCTATAGATGGATTAGAAATTTGAATCTCACATTCCCATTTCCTCATAACCTTCATACTTTTCAATATGTAGATGACATAATGATTTTTTTCCTTAGCATCTATCCTTGAGGCTAGAAAGGTGATGCATGTGTTGGATAGATTTTGTCAATCAATAGGACTTGAAGTTAATTGAAACAAGATAAAGCTTTTCCATGTGAGGTGCTCAACAAAAAGGTTTGAACATATCAAATATATTTTTGGATGTATTGTTGGCTTGCTCTTAGCTATCTATCCAGGGCAACTTCTATTTTATAAACAAAAATTATCTAATAGTTGGGGGAAAGTGTTTGGAAAGATGCAAAAGAAGTTGGCCTCTTGGAGAGGTATGTTTCTATCTTTCATAGGTAAGCTAACTTTGGCTAAATCTATCCTCTTAAATATTCCCATTTATAGTGCACTAGTTTTCAATCCCCCATCCCAATTTGTATTGCAAGTTAATTAAATTATGAAAAAAATTTCCTTTAGTCTAATGTAGAGGAGCGTTGTTCATTTCATTTGATTGCTTAGGACAAGGTGGCTATCCTAGTTCATGCAGGTGGTTATGGGCTTTAAGATTTTGGGAGGCAGACTTACTATCATAACCTAGAAATTTGCATAAATTTAATTATTTAATTTAATGCATATGAATAATTCTTTAATGCTATCAAATATGTTTCAATAGATTAGCTTATTATTATTATTGTTATTGTTGTTGTTGTTGTTGATAGTTTCCTACATAAGTAAATGCAATTTGTTTGCTAGGGTATTTTGTTAAGTTTTGCATCCTTTATTTTAGTACTATTGGAGCTTCTTCATAGATCTTCTGAATATTTTATGATTAAATGTCAAAATCCAAATAACCCAGGAAGTTTTTCTTTTATCAGTTACTATGCCTTTATAGGTATTTTTTATGCATCTTTTATTCTTTATGTCCATTTAGTTATAACTATTAAATTTTTATTATGCACATTCAGTTATGCATAATTATACTTTATTATGCACATTAGTTATGTATCTTTTATTTGTATTATGTATATGTGATTATATAATACTTTGTTTATGCAGCAATTTTGAACTCTAACCCCACCAAAAACATATCCCTTGTTACCTTTTGTCATTAAATTAGGATTTGGAGTTCATTTTTAATTATAATTAAATATTGAATAAATTAGATTTGTTAAGGAAATAGCTTAGGATGATGTCTTACCTAGAATCTTACCTTACCAATGCGTTTGTGACTTTCAAAAATATAGGTTTTGATCCTTGGTTCATTAGAATCAGAGTTACAGTTTTCGAGATATCACATTTTCTGTTTTGCTAAAATATTGTAAAAGTTTTGGCATTTAAATTGGGCAGCCATGATTAGTAAGTCCTAGATAAGATTTCATCCTATTAGGTAGAACACTTGATAAAGGATTATGTAGGTTTAAACAAAATTTGATTTAGAGTCTCGGTGTATGTGTTATAAGTGTTTGAGTAAAAGGGCATTAGTGGAGAGAGAAATTTGGAAAATGAACTTATAAAAATGATTTTTAAAAAATGAAATAAAATAAAAATAAAAATCAAATTTCAAATTACAGTCAACACCATTACAAAAAGCACATTCATTTGAAAAACACATTGTTAAAATATATAAAGCATATACATGATATGCTTATAACATAAACATATGTTATGTTATGTTTTTTATTTCTTCCTTGCACATAAAGGTTTCTTCCACCACCACTCCACCTTTTTTGTGTCATTCATTTTTTTTTTTTGTTGCCTTTTCTTGTCATTGTTTTGCAAAATCATGTTTTGTTGTGTTTTGCCAAAAGACGTTGTTCTTTCTTCTTTGTTTTGAAGCTAATTTGAGTCCAATTTCTTCCATTCGTCCCCTTATAAGTAGTTTTAGGCCTTAGATACATCACATCGTAGTTTGTAGAAGGGTTTTAGGCGTGATGGGTTAAGTGAAGCAAATGTTAATTGAGAGGATTAGGTAGATCAAGAAGACACTAGGTAGATTTTAGAAGCTCTGCTAGCACAAGAAAGATTATTTTATGTTTCTTTTTATGTAACTTCCCTAATTTGTTGCAGATCTTGTAAAAGAGATTATTTTAGTTTCTTTTTCATATGATTGCCATATTTTGCTGTGGATCTTGTAAGAGAGATTATTTTATATTTTTTATATAGTTGCCCTATATTGTTATAGAATTTTTATTCCTCCTCTTTTCTTTCTTGTCTTCTATTAATGTTCTATAATTTTGATTATTATGTTGAGATATTGTTGGACTTTTGTTGTTTTGGATCTATTTTTATGAAAATAGTATTTTAATCTTATACATACATTCTTTTTGCTTTTGATGAATTTTTGGAATTATGGAAACTTTGTGCAACTTGCTACTTGGATATTTTATGAATATTTTGGATCAACTTTTAATATGAATATGGTTTTTGATTTAGCTCATGACATAAACATGATTTTGTGAGAATTTTGTGGAAATTTGGTTCTCGTGTATTTTTGGCCATTTTAGACATCTTTTGGATTTTTGGAATAAAATAATATATCACAAGGATAATTCGATGATAGTAGTGAGGTTATTCTAAGAGTTGTTAATGAATCCCTTTGGCAATGAGGTTAACCAAAACCTAGGCTTTAAAGATTCTTGTTAGAATATATATATATATTATTTTTGCTAGACAAATTTGTGATATTTTTGGACATTAAAATAATTTAAAGGATAATTTAATGATAGTAGTGAGGTTATTCAAAGATTTGATGATTTCTATTGGCAATGAGAATAACCAAGACCTAGCCTTTAGGGATTCCTAAATAAAATATACATTTTTATGGCTTTTTGAATTTCCTTTGGATTTTTGGAAAATTTTGGGGCATTTGACTTTGAAACATTTTGAAAAATTTTGTGGCATTTTTAAACCTTAAAATATTTTTGAATATTTTATTGGAAACCTTTGTCTAGTCCATATCCTAAGACCTTTGGCTCATAACCTTTATGCTCCATGAAAAGGGAAATATAATAACCTTTCTTGAGGAATTTTGACTTCTCCTACATTTCAATGCGGTGAGCCTAGAGCAGGCATAAAATCATTGAAAGAGGAACATGAAATGAAAGGTGGAACAATTTTGTATAACATGGAATTTCTAAACTTTAAAAATAAATTTTGTATATTTTGTATTTTTGTAAAATAGAGGCCTTGTACACTATTTGAGCCATGTAGCTATTTTTGTGAATAAATAATAAAGTATGATAGATATGAATGTTCCACATGTGTTGTTGGGATCATGAAATTACAAGGATCAATTTTGTTTTCACTGCGTACAATACTATTTATTATATAATAATATTTTATTATTTAATTTAGTAAATTTTAAACATGAATAACTTTATTTCTAGATGTTCAATTGAGAAGAAACAAGTGTAATTAAGATCATTATTTTATGTACTATTTTATGATGCGCCTAGTAAAATTTTTAGACATCTACCTTTTTGTGGCTGTGTAAAATTCTAATTTTCTCTAAATGAATTTTTTAAATTATATATGAGAGTATTATAAAATTTTGTTATGATATATTATTCTACTATATTTATGCTCTTAATTAATAATTTTTATTTAATTTTCTGCTTCTTTCTGAGTTAGTAACTCAAGGTTAAATTTAGATCCTTAGGGTTTGTAGCATCTTGATTAGTTATTTATTGGATTTTATAGATAATTAATAGGGGTGTTACACTTGCATTCTTACTACTAAGCTAGCTTGGTAGGTTTGGTCCCAAGAGGAGACGCTTTGGATCAATTATCTTTGGATGTGCTATCCTAATCCATGGACTTGCCTAGCCAGAGCCTCAAAGATATAGAAAACTATTAGGAGAGAATGGACTTTCCTTTAGTCACTTGGACATTAGGAATTTGGGGAAGTGGACATTCAAGTGAAAGGTTTGTTAGTAGGACAAGCTCATCATAAAATGATTGGGGAAGTTTTCTTTCTAAAGCAATCATCCTATTGCACTAAGGTCTAGGGATACATGTAAAGGATTCGTTCAATAGACAATAGTTGATGAGTGATAGAGGTATCCCAAAACTCTACCATGCATGTTACGAGTAACTATGCATGACCAGAACATAATTCATGGATGGACAATGTAATGATGCTAGTAGTTGATGTTAAGTTCAAGATCGTTGTCTTTCCACTTTGAGTTAGTGAAGTTTGAATGTATGATTTAACTCTTAGTGATGCATATGATTGGTGATGTTGTAGGGCTCTCAATACTTCTAGTCATAAACATGGTTCAGTAAAAGGTAAAATTCTAAGTCTAGTTAACTATGAAAATACAAATCTATCTTAACCTAGAGTGATGGATATCTAGTCCTAGTCTACCGTACATGCCTTGGACTCATGTTGTTATCACTAGGATTACCAAGTGGCATTACTACCAAGTGAATCAATCAGTGCCACTATTGAATTACCAAATAACTACACTTAGTGCTCAAAACTAGTCGTGTCCATTCCACTTACTAATAACATGTAAAGTAAAGTGCTTGAAATGTAAATGATTAAGAAAGCAACAAAGTTATTCTAAGTAAACATAGAGAAAACTAAGAAATGCTGCAATGATGAGAAATAGCTTCCATCTTTATTGTTGCACATAAACTATGTCTAAGTACAATTTACTCAAATAAAGATGTCAGTCAACTACTTAACACCATGCTATGGGAATTCACTCTATTGCTAAAACTATGAAAACAAATTGTAAGAATTTGGCTAAGGGTTGAAATCAAAAGTTGTTGTTTGTGCATCCAAATGCTAGTATTTATAGGGTTGCATCGATCCCAAGACATCACATCAACAATGACATAGGATGACCTATGATATCGTAGTTCCAATATCATTGATACGATATCATAAATACAATATCGCATCAATACAAAAATTGATTTTATCATACCCCCATGACATAGTGGAAACTCATCCTCAAGTTTAAAAAATGAGGATAGAGTCCCTTACACAATTGGGAGGTAGATTTGACTTAAAATGACTAACTATTTACATGACTTTGTGAATACCACATTAGTGTGTTTACAAAATGACATAGTAAACATGACAAAATAAAACAAAACAAAAAGCTGAAGTAGCATGATGCAGCTTTAATTTCCTTGTAGTGGAGGCTCTTTCATCAACTTCTTCCCTTTGTCATTAGGCTTTTGAAATTAATATCTGTTAAGAAGTGCCTAAAGCTTTTCTTTTTCTATCCTTGGATCATGTATCGTCTATGCTAACTGAGAAATGTTGGATGGAGTCAGTACATTCCATGAGCATGACAGTTGCAAGAACATCTTATTTTCTTTAATGTACCATCCCGCAAACTACTATTTTTCTTCTACAAAAGCTTTGGCCACCTTTCGTAATTCGTAGTAGTTTGACATTTGACGTGCCAGGTTCACTGCTACATCTTTCTATTCTTGGTAGCTAGCCTTTAATGTTTTGAGTTTAGAGTTTTCCATGTGTAATTTCTGCAATGCATCCTTTTAGTTAGCAAACTCTTTCTCTTACATTGCCTACATTGTTGCTACCTACTACTCTAGCTCGTTCTAAGGTTGTCTTATTGTTAACATGGCCAAGTTAGCATATCAAAGATTTACTAACCCCATGTATTTAGTAAGATCTTCTATTTACATGTCTTTATTTTTTATCTTGGCCTAGTGGATGTGGGTTAAACTATCCAAGATTTGAAGTCTGAGCTATGATGGAATTGATCTGGGCCTTTTTCATCTAGATTTCTTTCACAATTATTTGTTTGTGCATGCTCGCTTCATCCCTAAAATGTTCTTTAAGTTTTTTATGTCTCTTGGCCTTGTTCTACCAAGCACTTATCTCGATGACTAATTTTTATCTGATAGCGTGAACTTCTTCCATTGATAGGGTCCTATTCTCTTGGGCTAATTTTCTCATCTCTTGGTTGACTCTGATTAGTTGTTCTTGTAATTGATGAATACTCTCCTCAAGAACATTTTTACGCTTTTCCACATTTGTCAACTTTGTGTTGTTAGCAACGAGTCTCTTATTCTCCTCTTCTAAGGTTATGATTGCTTTGGTGTGTGCATATGTTTGTGATTTAGCTACAGAGGCATTCCACACCACCTTTTCTCTCTTCATCTCCATATGGATGTTATGGATAATCAGTTGCCTTACTTGATTATTTCAGAATTGTTCAAGCTAATCTGGAACAATAAACAATGCAGGATCTCTTACTTTTAATCTCAGGGTTGCTAATTCTACTTGTAATCTCTACACTTTTTTTTTTGCATGTTTTGTCCTTATTTTGGCCATTACCAACTTCCCTTTCGTGGCTATAAGATTAGACTTTACTGTAGTAATATCACTAGGGATCTGAAACAAATTTTTCATGAATTGGTCAGTCTACAGTAGTCTATCCAAGACATCTTCATGCTCAACGAGAGTCATTGAGTTGTCAACTAGCATTTGAGCAGCTCTTTCTCCAAAAATATTAGTCAATGATACTACTATGGCACATTCACTAGTTTATAACATCACTTAGAATGATGTAGCATTTCTCAAAATTTGTTATGTCCAATTTTCCTCTTCTCCTATTTGTAATGACACTTGCCCAGTTGTAGGATCTACTAAAACTATGGGCCTCACTAGGCTCTCTCTAACTTTGTAGAGATTGGAGCCCTCCCTTGCTCCCTAGCTGATAATATCTCCGATCTAATGTAGATGGCTCATTGACAGTCTATAATCCTATGGTGATGGTTGTGGAGATTGCTATATGGTCTATCTTCAATAGGTATTTGACTATTAGGTCCTACTTATTACTACTACCAAGTAGCGGGAATGTTACTGGCAAGGGTTGACCCTGAAGCTCCCTCAATGCTTATTGGCTTCTCTAGCTAATCTTTCTTTGGTGGCACTAATTTTGACATCTTTGCGTAAGAGACACTTTGGGCTTTCCTTGGGACATCATTAGTGTAGCCCTAAATTTCTACTTGTTTACAGAGCTTCCTTATTAGGCAAGGGAATGATATTGTTGGTTTCCCTACCTTCTTCTTCTCGAAACATCTCTAAATCTCCAGGAAGATTAGATGTGCGATGCTAGCATTGAACTTGCCCATTAGTATTTTGGTTCCTTTGGCTGCATACGTGGAGATTTTTTTGAGCCTTTTAGTTGGGAACAAATGATAAGTCCCAATTTTGAAATAAATCTTTTCTTCGACAGTCATTTCATTGTGATCTTTATCTTGTTTTTCATAGGCCCTTTATAGCCATAATTTCTTAGCATTTGTATATGATCTTATGGAAATTTGTGCCACATTAGCTCCTTCATTGGGAATGTTTAAGGCCTTACCAATTACCTCAATGAAGTATGGAATAGAGACTCATTCTATCTTCACTATTGCATCATCCTATTTATTTCTCCAAAATTGATAAACTTCTTCTAGGTACCATTCTACATTGCTGGATAATGTTGGCCATTGATGAGTGGCGAGGTACCACTAAACCCAACCATACGAACCACAAACGTTCATGCACAATCCGGTCAGATTTTGCAGACCTTAAGTTCTTAAGTGCACTAGTTCTAAGACATGAAATCTAATCAGGATGATCATTGTCTTCTTAGTTCCACTTGTGAGGTACAAGTATATGGTTAAGTGCAACTAACGTATATGATCTTTATTATTTTATATTTTATAAGTTTAAATGCCTAGAATAAGAATGAAAGGTAGAGGAAGCTAATATCTAATTAGTCTACTACGTAGCTATCCTAACCCAAGTACCCGTTTCCACTCTCTGGATACATCTTGAACACATATAGTACTATTGGGTTACCAAATGTTAAGCATTTTTGGGTTACCAAGCACTACACGTATGCTCAAAGTGGTCATGCTTATGTTCATTAACAACTGGAAATTGATTACTTAATTAAAGTGCATTAAAGTAAAGTGCATGAATATTAAATGCATCAAGGAAACATTAATTTATTCTCAATGCTACAAGGATGATCAAAAGGGTTTATCTTTATTTCCATCACACTACTGTGCTCAGGTACATTAGTGCTCAAACAAATATCTGTACACACTCAGACTCCTGCTATGGGCACTCAGAAATGTTCTAACTCTGGAATGGCTAAACTGCAAGAACTTCATTACTCTGTGACAAAAACTATATTGAAATCGTGTTCCTAAGTGCTATATTTATAGGCTATCATATATCCAGCGATATTAGATATTTGACATCACATCTTGGGATCCAATATTGGGTATCCGATATCGCATAGCTGATATCGAAGCATGTCAAAATATGATTCATCATATCCCCATGACTAAATAAAAACTTGTCCTCAAGTGAACAAAGGAGAAACAACTTCCTTACAAAATATTAGAAAGGTATGGGATTATTGACTAACATGTAATTGGACTCAAATGAAATAGACAAATTCTAAGTGCTTGAGTGTATAGATTTACAATCTTTTACAAAATTGGGTGTTCATGACAAGAGAAGTGAACACCCTAGATAAAACTGAAATCTAACTCCTCTTGGCAACTAAAGGATGAGGGAGAAGATCCCATATTCATGAATGCTCCTTGTCATATGGTGTTGTTGCATCATCCTTGGTGAAGATAGTCTCGCATCCAATCCACGCTTTCCATGACAATCACAACACAATCACGAATTAGTATGTAATGCATAACATATGACTTTGAAGTTCCTTGTCTTGTTGATGGTTACACTCTACTACGTTGTGATTGTGGTGGATTGATTCTGTTAGTAGTGTTAGTAGGAAGACTAACAAATAGGGTAAAATGGATAAGCGGTCCATTAAATTTGAAAAAGTTCAAACACAATGAAATAGAATTTCACTGAAAAAGGTTGTGACAATGTGCACAATTGGATGTCATTAATGGGAAACACAAAATGATTTGATTGTGAGAATGTCTAAGTATAACAAACTTACCTAACCCAACCAAAAGATATGCAAGTGGATCCTTCCCAAAGTAGGCACAGGCCATTTGTTACCCTTGAATAACTTCAAATCGAAGAGTTCGTGGGCTCCATAAATGATTAATGGTTCCAAAAAGTTAAATACAAAAACTTGAAAGAAACTACCCAAGAATTCTGACACATCAAACCAAGACATTGAATAAGAACATGAAATCAGTAGGGAGGTGAGACATGGAAAGCATAGATGGATGAGAGAGAGTGGAATGGAGTTCCTGATTAAGGTCACATGAAGTCCATTGTGAATTTTGTGGTTAAATAACTTGATAAGATCCATCCTTAGTCTAGATCAAAACTAACCATGTTCAGTGACTTCGCATCACCATTCTAAGACCAGTCCACCCCCTAATACACAAGAGTGCTTCCATAGAACAACCATCATTCCTTATTAGAAAAGAAAAGAGAAGTAGGAAGTGAGAAAGGGCCTTAGTTAGAGGGGACCTTTAGGCATGGGTAACATGTCTTTTTAGTCTCATAACTAGTTCTTGTAGCCTATTTATTTTGTCTAAGGGGTGTGCTTTAAATTCCCATTGTTTTTCATTTTTCTTATATGGGAACCACACCATGCAAAGACTTATTCAACTTCCTATTATTGGTTGACATGGAATGATAAGAAATCCATGAAAACACACATGCACCTTGGTAAGCAAAAAGGCATAAGGAGTACCAAATCCCCTTGAAGTCACACCCTGTTTAAACCTTTGAATCCTTCCCAAATCTAGAAACTACCAAAGTTAAAAGTTCATTAAAGTTTTATTAATGAAAAAGGGATTGCACATTTCCAAAACAAGGAAAACCATAGAGTTTGTGGATGGGTGGATGTTGTGGACTCATCAGCTATTGCATGAAAAAGAAACCATGTCCTAATTATCTATAACAAAACTCAAAGCTAAAATCTAGACACCAACAATCAAATAACTAAATAGCACATGCCCACATCAATTAAATCACACTATATCCACGTGGTAAAAAGGCACAACATTATTAAAACATAATAATAAAATCACATCCAAATAAAGGGAAATATGTAAGAAATTGTAAAATAGTTAAGAAAAATAAAATGTACTAACGATATTGTAAAACAAAAAATTCTTGAAAAAATTAATAATGTAAAAAAAAAAAGATGGAAGATAAAGAATGTGTAAAATAAAAAGTTATAAAAATAACAAAGTGTAAAACAAAAATATGAAAAACTGAGTCGCTTATATGGCTAGCATGGATGACCATCTCCCCCATGACTAAGTTGAAAAGAGGAGATCCAAAAGATTGAGCGTGGTTGTCCATCTAATGAGGCATTTGTTGCACTGGCTTGCTTAGGCTTGTGGAAAGGTTTCACTTGTTGTATGTTGACCAACTGTTTTTTATCTAGGCTCTCAGGTTTGTAAATCATCATGACCCTAGAAGGAAAATTTTTATAAATGATGTAAGGTCCTTCCCATAACACCTAAAACTTAGTTCATTGAGGTACATGTATGGGGTTTTAGCAAAGAACCTTATCTCTTAGTTGAAGTTGGACTTTTCTTATTCTAAGTTCATGGCACTTTTTGTTAAATGCCTTGTGCAACTTGTTAGATGACAAGGCCATCAATTGGTTTTTGTCTAACAAGTTGAGACTCATTAATCTTTCTTTTTATGCTAGATTTAAGTCAAGGTCAAGGTCATAGGCTATTGAAAGTGTATAGAGCTTGAATTGAATAGGAAGTATTGGTAATTTTCCGTACACCATCTCATAGGGAGAATAGCCTATAGGAAGTTTCCATGTTGAGCGATAGGCCCAGAGGGCATTGTTGAGTTTTGTGCTTCAGGTTTTCCTATACTTTCTAACTATTCTTGTTAGAATCTTTGTGATTTCCCTATTAGTAACCTCAGCTTGACCATTGGCTTGGGGGTGGTAAGGTGTTGTTAGTTTATGTTCAACCCCTAAGCATTGCATAAGCTTTTAAAAGGTAGTGCTTGCAAAGTAAGTTTCATTATCAGAAAATTAGTGCATGTGGCATACCAAACCTATTTACAACATTTTGTTGTACAAACTGAGTAGCAGTCGAAGATGTACAGTTGGTGACGGCTGCTACTTCTACCCATTTCATACAATAGTCAACAGTGACTATGATGTACACCTTTCCATTGGACATGGGTGTGATGGGACCCATGAAGTTAATGCCCCATATGTTGAAGGGTTCTAGTGCTGAATCCACTGTTGAGGTCCCTCCATTCAAGTAGTCATTCCACCATCTCATTAACAATGTTCACAAGAGTAGACATATTGGTGAGCATCCCTGAAGATTGTTGGCCAATAGTATTCAGTACTCTACCATCAGGATTTTAATGGTTATGTGTCTCTCAACATAGTGCCTTTCACAAGGATCCTCATGAGCATCTTGGAGAATGTGTAGTTGGTCAACATCAAGGAAACACCATCGAACTAGGCCATTGGCACACACCTTGTAGAGATGTCAGTTAATCTCCATGAAGCATTTTACCTAGTGAAGAAACTATTGTTTCTTCTAGTGGTCCAACCCTTGTGACATCTCTTGAGTAAGAAGATAGGTGAGAATGCCATCATACCATTTAGGCTTATTGGGTAATTGTTCAATTATAGCCCCGAAAAAGAGAAGTTCATCAGGAAATAGATCAAATAGTGGGCTTTTTTCCTCTTTGTTATTCCATCACAACTGAGACAAGTGGTCAGTGACCACATTCTCAGTTTCCTTTTGATCTACCATGGTAAGATCAAATTCCTGGGGCTCACCATTGGCTTGTTTATCAGGAAGCAGATTGCACTGTAGTCTACGTGCACAAACACCTTATATCCAAGCACATAATGCTTGAGCTTCTCTAGAGCAAACACCACTGCCATTAATTCTTTTTCTGTGGTGGTGTAGTTCAGTTGTGTATCTACAATGCTTTAGCTTGTACAATGGATGTAATATGGACATTTCTTATTGTTCATCTACGTAAGCATAGCTCCCAGGGCATAATTTGATGCATCTGTCATAACATGAAATTGTCTAGACAAGTCGGGTGCTTGTAAAATTGGAGTTTCTACAAGTTTCTCCTTCAATTGCTGGAATGCTTTTTCACATTCTGTGGTTCATACAAATGGAGCATCTTTCTTTGTCAACTCAACCAATAGTTTTGTGATCTTAGCAAAATTCTCTATGAATCATTGGTAGTAGCCAGTATGTCCAAGGAATGACTGAACAACTTTGATGGTTTCTAGTTGATGGGTAATTCCTTCGATAATCCTTATTTCTTCAAGGTCTACCTAAATTTCTACTTGTGATATCTTGTGTCCCAACACAATGCCCTCCTAGACCATTAGATGACTCTTTTGCCAATTGAGCTGCAAGTTGGTTTCAACACATCTTTTCAATACTTGCTCAAGGCAGTGTAGGGCTTGCTCAAATGTAGCTCCATAGGTGGAGAAGTCATCCATGAATACTTCCACACTACTACCAATCTATTATTGAAAAATGCTCAAGACCAAGCATTGGAATGTAGCAGGGGCATTGTAGAAACCAAATGGCATTTTGTGATATGCAAAAGTCCCCCAGGGACTCATGAATGTTGT
>MNCI01006057.1:70270-80747 GCA_015680685.1 Gnetum montanum | reverse complement strand
GTGACTATTGATTTCTTTGTTCAAGCCATTTTGGAAGTATTAAAAAAATTTCAAATACAAGGCCAAAGGTTGCTCAGAACCAGCTGGACACTTTCAAAACCAAGCAACTTAATAAACTGTTGACAGAGAATAAAAGGGTGGCAGAAGAAAAAGAGAAGGCTGATTGGGCTGCCTCTATGACACAAGTGCAAACTTACACACATGCCAAGGCACTCAAGGCCTTACAAGAGGAGAAACTCCATGCCGTACTTCAATGCTATCAAATCCCCAGACCTGAAGCACAAGAAAAGGAAAAGACACCTATGGAGGAGTCACCGCCACCAAGAACTATATGAGTTCCAAATTTTTGTAAATATTCTATGTGTGGTGTCTTTTTTTTTTTCCTCCCACACTGCGGAATCATTCCATTTTTCCATCTAATAATCCCATACCTATCCAGTGTGTAATCAATGTAGCTTGTTCTCACTTTAACTCGAGGATGAGTTTTCATTCAGTCATGGGGGTATGATGAGACATGAAATTGCTCATATTGCTGATGATTGCATTAAGGCACCCATGATAACACACCCATGTTATCTCAGGGTTGCGATATCACGTATGCAATATCTCATGGGCCACGATATCGCATACGCGATATCTCATCTGCCCATGATATCACGTACGCAATATCGCAGTCAACTGCAATTTCTATAAATAAGAGGTGGCTCTCCCTCATTTGACATCCCAGTTAGATTGTAGAAAAAATCTGGTAGTTTGATCCCTCCAGAGTTAGTTTATTTTTCCCATGTCTGCCCGCAGTGTGGTGAATGTAGTTGTATGGTGTCTTTATTCGAGTGTGTCGTACTTGGACACGCACATGACTAGCAATAAAGATGGAAATTACTTCATCATTGCAGCATTCACTTTGTTATTTATTTGTTTGTTATTTATTTAATTTTATTTATTGCTTTCGTAGCATTGTGTGAGTACGACTTGATTATGAGCATCTACGGATGTGTACGGCTAGTCAAGGAATCGGTTGCTCATCGTGATTAGGTTCTCTCACCCTTAAACTCCTAGAAGCAGAATGAGTACGACTTGGTTACGAGCATTTAAGTGTGACTACTTGGTAGCCCAGTGGCATAGCTAGGATCTACGCTTGGTAATCCCAGTGGCGTATTTGGGATCTACGCTTGGTAATCCCAGTGGCGTACCTAGGACCTGCACTTGGTAGTCCTAGTGGTAGTCGTGCACGAAGTCCAAGATGTGTACGATTGATCAAGGAATCGATTGCTCATCGCACCTAGGATAGATTAGACTCTCTTATCCTTCTCCTCCTAGCTTAGTTTAGTTAATATTATTTTCCATTGCCATCAGGAGTAGCATAAAATTAGGAACAAATCATACACCTCACTCTGGACTAAACCATACGTGACAAATGATAAATACTAGTCCAGGTGGGAAGACAATGAACTGCGACCTAAGGTTAACTGTCTAGGTGCCACAGCTAGTCTGTCTGCGGAGTTTGATTGGATCATGTGTGAAAACACTCATATTCGTATGGTTGAGCGTAGGGATACCTCGCCGCTCGTCACTATGGTTGGGTGTAAGGACTACCAACTGCTCATCATTGGTGTTGTTGCCAAGGATGGTGCTATTGATCTAGATTAGTTATATTACAAATGATCATTGTAAAAGCATTAATGATTTATATTTTAGGAAATATTAATATTTTAAGCCACATACAAATTATTAATTACAAACATGTCTCCTTCACATAGAACTAATAATCCATCACATGATGAGAACACTAGTAGGAAAAATGGTAGGATCTATATTGAAAATAGTTGAAGTGAATCACTAAACATAGGGGTATCATATGCTCATTTAGATTCTTACTACACTCAACTAATGCAAATAATCTTAGAGGAGATGAAGTAAGTCCTAGAATAAGAAGGGCCTCAAGGCCTAGGCCCTTCTCCAAACCTAGAAGAGATAAATCAAGAAACCATAGCGAGAGATATAGAAGCCATGGCAATTCTCCTAGTTCATCATCTTTCTCTTCATCTTCAATGTCTAGTTTTGATGAGGATGAATGTAGGTATGGAGATAAAGCTTCACTAAGGGATTGAGATGAAGATAGAAATAGAGATCAAAGACAAGATGAAAGATATCAAAGTGAGCATAGACGAGATCATCATAATCAGAAAAATAGAAATAGAGATGATCATCAGAACATGTTTGATGATGATGAATCCTTGTTGGCTACTAGATGTATGATATAGATCATGGAGGTAGTTGGAATACCCTATAGACATCAAAGGGAAAGTTGCATCAAATGGCTTAATGTCAATAATATTTGTAAATTTAAGGGAGGTAATAATTTTGATCCACAAGATCATTTACAAGCCTTCCATGATGTCTGCACCTTGCAAAATATTGAAAGTAAGTGACAAAAGCTTAAGTTATTTCCTAGGACACTAGTAGAAGAAGTTGAAAGTTGGTATAGATCATTGGAATCAAATTCAATGTACTTGCGATTCACAATGCTTAAGCTCTTCAATGAAAAATACCAAACCTATGAAAAAGTGTCCAATCTAAGAAAATAAATCCAAGGGTGGAAGTAAACATATCATGAATCCTTGGATGTAGCCTTGGACAAATACTATTCTCTACTACATAGATGTCTAAGACATGGTTTTTCTCAAAACGAGCAGCTTGTTCACATCATAGATGGGCTTTGTAACAAAATGAGGGATGCCCTTGGGATCTATGCCCAAGGATGATTATGAGAATTGAGAGTTCATTAGATATAAAGGATGATAGAATAGGTGGCAAAAGAAGAAGGAGAGTTGTATAAAAGGGAGAGCATAGAGGAATATAATTGGTATCAAACTCTTCAAAAGAAGAAGTTCCATATTTATGATTAGGAAAAAGAGGTAGCTCTTGATGAGTTGATTTCATACAAAACCTTGCCAATACAAAAGTCTATGACTTATATTAAAGTAAGGGTAGATAAGATGTGGGAGTTGATGAATGAAAAATTTACAACCAACATGAAAATCATAGAGGAGAAAGTAAAGCAAATAGGATTAAGTGATTAAAACAAGAAGAGAGAGAGAAAAAAAGGAAATAGGTAAGCACACTTATTAGTAAAAAGGAAAAATAGCTATAGCAAAAGAGGGTTTAGACTTAGATTCAGAGGAGGAGGATGGATGTGACATCTATCAATATGAACATCCAAAGGGCTATTGCTAGTTATGTTACATCTACAAGAGTCTAGGGCTTATTCTTTGAATCCCAAGTTTGTAGAAAAGAAAATGCCTAAGAGATTGCCTTACCCACAAGGAAATTATAAATAGTTCTACAACCAATGTTACTAGCCTAGTGGGACTTCATATCAACCTTAGACAACTATTAATCACAATGGAAAAACCCACAGTTGTGGGGGATGCCATCAACAAACCAGTAACACCCTTATTGCTAGCTAGACTCTTATGGATATTATGTTCAACAATCTATTTCACCAAGTGGTTCTACATCCCATGCCTCAAATTACTCCTACTACTCTCCTGAATATCATCAACCTAAAACATCTCTTGTGGAATCACCATCTCATGCATCTTATCCTCTGTCACATCACCAATACTCTAATACTTCTCTCCAACATATGTCACCATTAGAAATGTAGGAAGGATTGGCACTAAAAAATGCCACTTATGCCATGAACACACAAGTGAATGATAATAGTAGTAGATCTTAGGTAAAGTCTTGAAAATTTCTTTTCTTTAGGATAATTTTTACAGATGTGAATAAAACTAGTAGACCTACTAACTCATCAGAACTAGCATAAGGACAATCTAGTGCAACCCCCTTCCTCACAAAATAATGTCTCATAATCCTACACAAAATCCAACAACCATTACCACTTTGACACAAAACATAAAAGATGAACCTATCACTATGGAGAGGCAAAATGTTCCATGCATTACTAATAATGATAAAGGATGTAATTATGGGCTAAAAGTTCAAATTATTAACATAATCCCTATACCAACCCATAAAAAACTTAAGGAACAAGTGTGTGTGCAAAGCCAAGTCTACATAGTAGCCACTAAACCAAAAGACACCCAGTCACTCAAGAATTATAATACTAAACCATTCAAAAGATGCATGGAAATAATAGCAATTTTTGAAATTTTTCTAACACCCTATTTTGAACATTATGGTAACTAATAGTAAAGATAATCAAAATAACATGAATAACTTGATGATTTTAGTTACCTTAGAGCCTTGGGGAGCATTATTATGAAATCATATTAAGTATAAATGCTAAAATGTTTTTGAATTTTGAGCTAAATAGGGATTTTAAAAGGGTTAATTATTAAGGAAAATTTACCAAAACTAACATTGATCCTTTGGTGATTGCATGTGTTGCTAAAATAAAAGCTTAAGGTTGAAGGTCTTTTACAAGGCAAGGAAAAGAGGCCAAAAGAAGGATAGAGGAGGAGATGCCCATGGATAAATAAGTAGTGTATATAATGATTAAAACTCCAACATCACATGTTTACTAAACCCATGGGATGATGAGAAGAAATTTTAGTCCATTCTTTAAGAATATATTGCATAAAAGAGAAGCATCAACATAACAATCAAGGTTGAAAATTCTACCACAATTAGGAATAATAATAAGATTCATCATTAGTAAATATTTGAATACTTTTGTAATTTTATAAACTTTAATGTCTACCTAGTCTCTTTTTGCTTTTGTAATACATCCACATGAATAAAATTTTGTAATGCGATACTCCTATTTTGTAATGGTAGCTAATCTAGTCTTGGTCACCCCATAATTTTTGTAATGAAATCTTGTCCATTTATATGTAACTCAAGGATGAGTTTTTAGTTAGTCATGGGAATATGATGAGACCTCCTATGTTAGGAAAATTCGGTAATGCATTCCCATTAATAAAGCCTCATTGACGCATTCTCGTCGATGCATCTTAGATGTGTTGATGTACATGTGTGGATGAGGACATGTTAATGCATTAACCAACAATGCATCTTAGATGCATTGACACATACTCTTTGATGTAGCACTGTCAATGCATCCTCATTAATGCATCCTCATTGATGCAGCTAAATGCATTAACGTATCCATGTTGATGCAATGCTTGTATTTGCTTATAAATATGTGAGCACCCACTACATATTTTGCATAATTTGGTTTGTAGTGTAGATAGAATCTTGTAGTTTTTATTCTGTAATTCTAGATAATATTCAATGAGTGCCCATAGTGTGGATTTGAGTTAGTTGTATGGTATCTTATTCAAGTGGCATTATACCTAGACACATTTCATGAATGATAATGAGATTGAGATTGATCCATATTCATTGTAGCACTTTGACTTAGAAGAGATTTACTTCTAATGCAATTTACTTTCTATGTACTTAGTTAATGTTTACATCTCCCTATACATTAATCAATCGACGGAATGAGTGTGACTAGTTTTGAGCATAAACATGTATTTTCTTGGTAATCCCAACAGTGTTAGTGCTTGGTTTTCCTAATAGCTTAAAACTTAATAATTCCAATAGTGGGTATGTGAGTTTAGGACATGTATGGTAAGTTAGGAATGAATACTCATCACTCTTAGAATAGTTTAGGATTTATTTTTTATTAATTAGATTAAATTATTAATTTTCATATTCTTACATAATTTAGCCTTAGCTACATAACATCAATAATCATATGTCTCACTTTGAATTAAACCAGACATGACAAAGCTACTGCTAGTTCAAGTGGAAATGTTGCAACCTATGATCAATGCTTAAAAATTTAGATACCACACTAGTTCCATCCATAGAATTCAACCGAATTACAAGTGAATGCTTGTGATTTGTATGGTTGGATGTAGGAATTACCCACTACTTATTAAGAAGTAATGATAATTATTAAAGTATCAAGGAGATACAAGATGATGTGAAGTTAGATGTTAAGTATGAGACATGAGTTATACAAGTGGATCCTTTATAAAGCAAGCTCTTGTGCTTAATGCTCTTGTATAACCATGGTTACAAGTGTCTATGGGCACTCAAGAAGTTGAATGGAAATCATACCCATCTTCCAAAACATACATGTTAGTATTATCTTAGTAAAAAAATAACACTATGCTATACAAAATCATCAAATTATAATAATATATAGGAATGAGGTGGAGTTGTAGTAGTAGGGATTGTAGAAAATGAGACATGAGATGCCTTATCATAAGCATAGTAAATTCTTTTGTGTAATTCATGGTTAAAGTGGTCATTAGCCTATTCATCCAAGATCCAAACTAAGTCCATACCACTTACTAGTGACATTGCATTGTATCATCTAATAACTTACAACCATAAGATAATCAAAACTACAAGAAATATTACCACTTGACAATGAAGATCAAAAAAGCAATTTATTAATTAATTGATTAATTTTAAAGGAGACTTGGCCATTAGATAGAGAAGTGTCTTTAAGCATGGGTAACATGTCTTTCTAGCCTTGTAAAATGCAAGTCCAAGAAACATTTTGAAATTCTTGAGAAGTCATCTACCTTTAAGCATGGGTACTATGTCTTTCTAGTGACATAACAAAGCAATCCTTATTTCAGAACATGCATTCATTTTTTTTAGAACTCAAGTAAATGATGTAACTTAACAACTTCATAAGACTCATGGAAGTAGCTTTAGAGAATCCACAAATCCCCTTGATGTCACATCTTTTTCATTTCCACTTCTTCACTTGTTCATCTAGGCATGATGGTCATAAGTTTATTTTAGTTCTATTATGATGAGAATATCATCATGGCCATGGTAAGGACCTCTTATTATTCGAAATGAGTGAATGGATAATATGATCTCACTACATATACAATTAGTTCTTGAATGATTTAATAACATAGAGTGAAATTATTTCTATTTCAACTGCATCTTGCTTATTACTTGATACTTTATTAGAAAAATCAAAATATATATATATATGTCAAAAATGATAAAATTGGAAAAAAGAATTAAATATATACAAGAATAGAAAAACATATAAATAACTTGGAAGGTATGGAAGAATTAAAAAATTGATAAGAATTATGAAAAGTATTAAAGAATAAAAAGATATTATAGAATAAAGAAAATACCAAAAATTTTAAAAAATAGTAAGAAATTAGAAAGAACAAAGAAAAATTATAAAAGGATTGATTAGTACCTAAGAATAAGAGATGACACCTTCACAACTATTATCGAAGGTAGAAACACAAAAGATTGAATGGAAAGTAGTTTGGTTGGAATGCATGATAGATTCTCCTGATGATAGAAAGTCATAAAATTTCTTAACATGTTGAATTGAGAAGGATTAATTTCTATGGGTTAGCTAGGTGATAAATTTTCATGGTGCTTAATTGTTATATAACATAAAATAGGTATGGTTATTTCCATAATGTTGGAAACTTAGTCTTTTGGGTAACATGATTTGGATTATAGTGAAGGACTCTATCTGCAAGTCTAATAGAAACATGTCTAATCCTAGTGTCATGTTAGAATTTGGAGTATTTCTTATGAATCTCATTGTTTATTTGGAGTATTAATCAATTCTTAACTAATAGATCATAGTTCATTAATTTTCCTTTCTGGGCTAAGTTCACATCTAAGTGAAATGCATAAGTTATTAGGATTTTTATTTCTACTTGAATTTGTAGGGTATGGGATTTACCATAAATAATTTAATATGGAGAATATCATATAGGAAGTTTCCATGTTGATCAAGATGCCCATAAAGCATTGTTGAACTTAGTGCTCCAATCCTTCATATATCTACTAATAATTCTAGTTAAAATTTGTATAATTTTTTTAATAGTCACTTTGACTTGTTCATTTGCTTGGGAATGATAAGGTGTAATGAATTTTTGATTCACCCCAAGACATTGCATTAAATTCTTAAATTTAGCTTTAGTAAATAAGTCATGTTATTTAAGATTAAAATTCTTCATATTCCAAATCTATTCACCACATGTTGAAAGAATTTTTTAGTTGTTGTGGCTTTGTAATCTTTGACTATAGTTTCTTGTACAATAATCAATTATTACAATAATATAGAACTTTCCATTTGACATTAGTATGATAGGTCCCATCAAATCAATTCTTAAAATATCGAATGGTTCTAATGGTTATATCCATTGTTATGGCTCTTCATTCTTGGCTATCAATCCTCCATACTTTTGACATCTTTCAAAAGATTATGCAAACTATTGTGCATCCCTAAATATGATAGGATAGAAGTTTCATGTTGTCAAAAGTTTTAGTGATATTCTTCTTCCTGTATAATGATCACCACATGGTCCTTTATATATATCTTATAGGACTTGTCACTAATTTTCCTTTAGAACACATCATTAGATTAGAGTATCTACACAAATATTATACAGAGTTCCTTGAGTTTCCATATATTATTTTACTTTATGGAGAAATTATTTCTTTTGTTTTTTTTCTTATTCAACAAGAAGTTCTTGTAAAGCTATATAAGTCATATAATCACTATTCCATTGTATTGTGAACTACAATATTTTTAGTTCCTTTCCTACTAATCATTGTATGTGAAATTCTTGTAGTATAATAAGCCATCTAATCACTCTTGAACTAACCATAGGTTTGTTCATTAAGAATTTGATTGTACTTTGGTCAATATAAACATAGATTGAATACCCATGTAGATAAATTTTGAAATTTTCAAGCATATATACCATAGCCATAAGCTCATTTTTAATAGTTAAGTTGTATTCTTGTGATGCTTTGACTGATGTAGTTTGTGTAGCATGATCTTTTTTGATCATCTAATTAGGTCAACATTACTCCTAATACATAGTTTACAACATCTATCATAATGTGGAAAGGTCTTAACTAATCCAAATATCTAAGGATTGGTATTTCAATTAACTTCTATTTTAGTCTTTCAAATGCCTTTTCACATTATTTTGACCACTAAAATTGTGCATCTTTCTTTCTTAATTTCACAAGTAGTTTTGCAATCTTTGAAAAATTCTCAACAAAGCTTCTATAATATCCTATGTGATCAAGAAATGATCTAGCATCCTTGACTATTTGTGGCCTTTAGGTAATATTTTAAATGACTTTGATTTTCTACTTCTATTTCCTTGTATGATGCCTTGTATCCTAAGACTATGTCATCTTGGATCATTAAATGACTCTTTTTGTTAATTAAGCTTTAAATTTATTTCAACAGATTATTTTAGAACTTTCTCTAAGTGGTCCAAAGCTTGTTTGAAGTCAAGTTTATGGGTAGAAAAATCATCCATAAAAACTTGAACTTCATTACCAATATGTTTTTGGAAGATGTTAAGTACAAGTCTATGGAATATTTCTAGAGCATTGCATAAGCCAAATAACATTTTTCTATATGCGAATGTTCTCCATAAGGTCGTGAACATTGTTGATGAGTGGTGAGGAACCCCTACACTCAACCATACAAATACGAGCATTTTCACGCGCCATCTGGTCGAACTCCAAGGACTAAGTGCTTACGCACCTTATGGAATACTTAAGGTTAATTAATCAATGTCTTCCCAAGCTTACTTGTATTTTTCATGGTTGTATGGTTAAGTGAACTTGAGGTACATGATTTTTATGTCTTTTGTCTTTTTATCGCCTATGCTAAGAGGGGAAAGGGTGAAGAGACTAAGTAACTAACTTTCACCAACTAAGCTCTAATTATCCTAGCATCAGTATCCATTCCCACTTGCTATTCACACCCTGAACTAATGCAATGCTACTAGGATTACCAAATGCTATTCGTTACTGGGTTACCAAGTGTAATGCACGTGCTCGAAGTGGTCGTACTGAATGCACTTAACTATGAGAGTTAAGGGTTGAGAGAGATTAATAATCTAGGAAAGCAATCAATCATTAAACAATAATTAAATCCTATTTAGCTTAGTCCATATGCTACAAGGTTTATCCAAAAGTTCATCTTTATTGCTGTACGCAAATGTGTGCTCAAGTACAAATTTGCTCGAATAAAGATCTGTTCACTTTGAGACTCCTACTGCGGGCACATGGAAATTATTCTAACTATGGAATGGTAAAATGGCAAGAGTTTGGCTAAGGTCTAGATCTAGATGGGAAAACAAGGAGAAAGTCACCTCTTATTTATAGAACTGGTGATGCGGTGCGATATCGTGTATGTGATATCGTAGGGGACGATGCAATATCACATACGCAATATTGTGGCCCATGCGATATCGCATCCCATCATACCCCCATGACTGAATAAAAACTCGTCCTTGAGTTTCTTACAAAATATTGGGAAGGTATGGGATTATTGACTTGAATGGAACTAATGGTGAATGGGGTGACATGTGAACGAATCATCATTACAAAACATGATAAAACTAGTGTTCATGACAACAAGAGTGAATACTATGTACATTTGACATTCAACCTTATTTGGTAG
>MNCI01006057.1:34436-70214 GCA_015680685.1 Gnetum montanum | reverse complement strand
GAGAGAGAGAGAGAGAGAGAGAGAGAGAAGTTTGTTGCTACCAACGCCAAGATTGCACCTTTTGCTATCCATCCATAAGTGCACCATCAATCTTGTTCCTTGCATAATTGCTTCAGCATCGATCCATTCTAGGTGTTCCCTCCAGATCCAATCTATTGTTGTATGATTGCCATCTGCACACACAACATAGTTGCGTATTAGCAAGGGTAAATGAATCACCATGCAGTTGATACCTTGAGTCGATGTTAGGTCCATTGGTTGAGTTGTGATATGGCTATTGTGGATTTTGAAGATATAACACTGGTGACTACTGAAGGTGTAGGGGTTAGGAGAAAATCAAAAATAGTGGACCAGGATCCCCATGACTAATTGCGAACCTCCAGTAGAGAGAGAATGGAAAAAGATAGGGAATAAGAAAGATGGAGAAAAAGAAACAATTGTAACTTTGATGAAAAGGATGTCAGAGATGGAAATGAACAAAATAGAAATTGATTGCTCAACTATTTAAGGGAAATAAATTAACTAGTGCATCAAATAGGAATGCCAGTGGGTCCTCCCCAAAGCAGGCTCATGCCCTTAGTGCCCTAACATCCCCACATTTAAAGAGTCTGTGGGCTCTGGAAATTTCGTTTGGAAGCAAGAGTTAAAGTCTTACCCACAAGAGTTTACCAAAAAGAAAATAATGCATCATCCAAAATATAGACTATTGATATAACCAGTAATGAGATGAACAATGGAGGAAGAACAATGGAAAGAAGAGAATGGAATGGAGTCTCAAGAACAAGGTGGTGTACAACCCCTTATGTATTAATGGTTAATGTAACTTAGTAGATCCCTTTCCAATTCTGGCCTCAAACAAACCACATCCAGTGACTTTGCATTAATACATTTGGCCAATCCATCCACTTGAAGTAACAAGAATGCATCCCTCAAAGAGCCACTACCATTATGAAGAAACGAGAAAGGAGAAAAGTAGGAAGTGAGACAGGGGCTTAGTTAGAGGGAATATGTTTTTAGTTCCATAACTAGTGCTTGTAGCCCAAGCGATTATTTCATCTAAGGGGTGTGCTTTGAATCCTCACTGTTTATTTTTTTTATGAGAACCGCACCATGCAAAGACTTATAATTTTTATTTTTATTTGCTCAGCTTCCTAAGGAGTAACGTCAGAATGGTAAGAAAACTCAAGAAGAAAACATCCAAGCACCCAAGAGAATGGCCAACACAAATGCATCAAGTCCCCTTGAAGTCACACCCTTTTCATCCTTGAGTCCTTCCTTAGTTTGAGAAATGCCCAATCACCAATTCATATATAGTTCTTATTATTTTGAAGAAAGGGGCTGTACAGTTCCAAGCCAAGAGAGGCCATAGAAATTATGGATGCATGGACGATGTGGACTCATTGCCTATTACATCAAAAGAACCATACCTTAGTATCAAAATTATAACTTAAATGTAAAAACCAAACATTAGCAACCCATAAAATATAGTTCATGCCATCACCAAGAGCACTTATTGGGTGACAAACTCAACAAAATGGTTAACACACACACACACACACACAAATGAAATAAAAAGTATGAATGATGTTGTAAAACAACAACACAAAAAGTTAAAGAAATTGTAAAACAAAAATGTGTAAAACAAAAAAAGTGTAAAATAAAAAAGTGTAAAACAATAACTTAAAAAGAAACTAAGGGCCTCAATTGATTAGCATAGGTGGCCATATCCCCCATGACTGAATTGGAAGGGAGAGATCTAAAATAATGAGTGTTTATTTGAATTTTTTAGAAGTGTACAACTTCTCCCAATTGATGTTTTCAGGTTAAGGGTTGGAAGTTGGCGACACTCATGCTCCAGTGTATCTGTGCTTTCGATGTTAGCGCAAGTGGTTCCCCCAATTGGTTCCATGCATGTTGGTGAGTTGATCTTCTTATTAGTTATCAACCACTGGGTGTTTTCTTGTTGTGTGGTTGCTACATACAGGCACTTTTGTATCTTAGTTTCCTGGGCACATCGGTTGCATGCAAGTAATGTTGAACATTCCTATATGTCATCACCCTCTGTATCACTATATGTGATGCATGGAACTTTCTTCTTCTTGATCTTCTCGTAAGTGTTTTCCTTAGATATTTCTAGGGAAAGATCGCAGATTCCTAGGCATGTGTTTATGGTACTGAGCCATGCCCTCCCCATTATAATTGGGAAGTCCCCTTTATTGTTGTTGACTTCTATCACTAGGAAATTAGCTGGGTATGACCAACCACACACAATGATAATGACGTCCTCCACCAATCCCAAGGGAATGGTGATGGATTGGTCAGCTAGCTCTAAGTGAATATTGCTCTTCTTTAGTGGAGGCAGGTTCTAGGATTTATACATTTCTTGTGAGATTAAGTTGACTTCGGTACCTGAGTCAAAAAGAGCCTTACGTGGTTCATTCCCAGCAACTTGGAGGTAGATTAAGGGACTTCCAAGATCAAAGAATTTCCTAGGAAGGTGGCCCACCTTTATCCAGTCAGTAAAGGTATGTGTTAACATAACCTTTTGCATTGAGCTCTATTTTCGATTTGAAGGGAGCTATGAAGCCTTATCTAGTAGAGAGGTGTTTTGAGGCTCAACCACTTGTGGTTGTGAGAGCTTGTTTGGACTGTTGGTTCTAACGAAAGGTCTTCTCTTTGTATGGTTGTCAGAACTAGTAGTGGGTTGAAGGTTCACAGCTCTTGTAGCATTATGTTGCTATGATTAAGTGGGGAGTTCCCCTTGCATCGTTGGAGTGGGTGGTAGTGGAGCCATCAGCGTAAGAGATGTGAATGGATTTGAAGGATGGTATGCATGTGGTGTGTCTCTTCCAAGAGAGGGAGTCCTATAATACTTTTGAACTTGGTAGTGACATTATGCGGTTACGTGACTGATAGAGTCACTTAGAGAAATTGGCTGTTGCACGTAATAGCCATATGGATCCGGTTACTGATAAGGGTATGGTTGCCTTGGTGGTGGCGTCCCCCATGATTGTGGGTATTGCCACTGCTACTGTTGCTTGATAGGTTGTGGTAGAGTTCCACTTGGATAATAAATTAAGGGTTGGTGAAACTGCCTTGGGTTACCTTGGGGATAAGGTAACCTTCAGGGTGCTTGCCATTTGTTAAGTCTTGGGTTGAGTGCATACATCCCAGACTCTTGCAGATGTGTGATTATTAGGCAACATTCCTTAGGATGGTCATACTGACATATCTCACATCCACCATCATCATCCGTATTGGAATCCACAACCTCATTAGTGATAGTCATTTTCCCCTTACCTTTGTTACGTGCATTGTCTAAGTCACTACCTTGCTCCTTAGACTCCTCTACGATTTTGAGAACAGTTTTAAATCTACTATCTAAGGAGTCCCACATTTGATCTACCTTAGTTGACACTTTGGTTATCAACTTTTGAAGTGGCAAGTTTTTTCTATTCACCAACTTTTCAAGTGGTGACTAATCCTCCTCCTCATAGAATGTCACTCTCCTTTTTCGGAGGGAAGGATCGTGGTTGTACTCCTCCGCACTTTCTCTTTTGCATAGCTCTCCCTCTTCCTTAGCTACTTGCTCAAACAATCTATGCACCTCATGGGACCTAAGCTTAGATAGTCTCCCTTAGGCATATGTTCCAAGGGTTCTCCTAGTTTCATGCCTAAGTCCATCTACGAGATGGCATAGTTGATCCTGTTGTGCATAACCATGGCCTGGGCAATGATGTAACAATGCATAATAACGGCCCGTGGCAGCATCCAAGGGTTCATGATTACCCTTCTTCCATGCTTGGATTTGTTTGCATAGGTTGGACACTCTGGAGTACATTTGATATTTATCGTTAAAAAATTCTAACATCATACTCCACCTTCTAATGGATTCCGGCTCTAAGGACCGGTACCAGCTTTTTGCTTCCTTTATGAGTGTCCTTGGGAACAACTTTAACTTTTTTCACTCATTTTCAATATTCTACAAGGCATAGGCATTATGAAATTCCTATAAGTGGGTCTATGGATCAACGTTGTATTCCCCCTCAAATCATGGGATATTGTTCATGTCTAGTCTCTTGATTCGGCTATCTTTTTGGTGCCTTGTAGGTATTCTCATAGCCTCCGTAATATCTAACATACTTCAAGTTGCTAGTAGGGGTTCTTCATTTTCATTTCTTTCATGGCATCTTTGATGCCTATGTGGTTCCCTACTTTTCCTTCTACCATGCCTTGATTCTCTTGACTGCCCTTGTCCTCACTCTCGACTCTCTCATCGAGGATTCTCATTATGTTTACCCTTATCCTCATGGTTGTGTTCTTTATGACTGCATCTTGATGTGGAAGGAGAGGGTGAATGATGTGATGAAGGTGAAGAAGAAGGGGAA
Source organism: Gnetum montanum (assembly GCA_015680685.1). NCBI lineage: Eukaryota > Viridiplantae > Streptophyta > Gnetopsida > Gnetales > Gnetaceae > Gnetum > Gnetum montanum. Next base: position 65,826 of record MNCI01006057.1, on the reverse strand, counting down.
CCATTGCCATAACGATGTTTCTTACATTCTCCTTGGTGGTTACGGCCCTGATCGTGATGACGATCAGATTGCCTGCCCTTGTTATAGGTTTGTGTTCCCTCATTGAACACTTGGTGTTCATGGGAATTAGAACCAGGGTTATGAATCGTGGAGTGTAAGTTTTGATACCCCACCTCCTCACCATCATTAGGAGGAGGAACATCATTTGATGGGGAACCTATTATAACTAGTTCACCATCTCCAATTTCACTTAGGACGTGAGGGATGTTGTGGGGCCCTTTACCCTTCAATGATGTATGGTAACTCTCCTACTACAAGTCTCGTTGACATTGTACTTCTGTGGGATGGTACTCCCTTGCGTGGTAATTGCATGCAATGTATTTAGCATATAATTGTGACATGCCTATTCGTGCAAGGGCACAAAGGAGCATGTTGGGGGTAGCTCTATCTGGACGCATCACTATGTTACCCTCCAAGTCTCTCCATCGTAGTTGTTCATCTTGATGGAAGACAAAGGTAAAGTTGGGTACATATTTATCGTGATGAATATATACCACACTAAACTATTAAGGAACTGGAAGATTTTGGTTATGTGTGTTGTGTCGCCGACTGTCTCTTGTGTGGTCCCTAGGTGGTGAAGTGCTTTTGTGAGAAGAAGAAGAAGACATTGTTGTCTTATTTGGTGTGTTATTGACCATTATTTAATTTTTCTCTGATTAACCCTAAGGGTTTGTTTAAGCTTCCCAATGATGTGGATGATTTCCTATGTTCTACTTAGTGCAAAAACAACTAAGTCCCCAGCAACGACACCAATGATGAGTGGCGAGGTACCCCTACACTTAACCATACGAATATGAGCATTTTCACACGCAATCCAGTCGAACTCCAAGGACTAAGTGCTTACGTGCCTAATGGAACACTTAAGGTTAATCAATCGCTGTCTTCCCAAGCTCACTTGTATTTGTCATGGTTGTATGGTTAAGTGAACTTGAGGTACATGATTTTTATGTCTTTTATCTTTTTATCGCCTATGCTAAGAGGAGAAAGGGTGAAGAGACTAAGTAACTAACTTTCACCAACTAAGCTCTAATTATCCTAGCATCAGTATATGTTCCCACTTGCCGTTCACACCCTGAACTAATGCAACGCTACTGGGATTACCAAATGCTATTCGTTACTAGGTTACCAAGCATAACGCATGTGCTCGAAGCGATTGTACTGAATGCACTTAACTATGAGAGTTGAGGGTTGAGAGAGATTAATAATCTAGGAAAGCAATTAATCATTCAATAGTAATTAAATCCTATTTAGCTTAGTCTATATGCTACAAGGTTTATTGAAAATTTTATCTTTATTGTCGTACACAAATGTGTGCTCAGGTACAAATTTGCTCGAATAAAGATCCATTCACTTTGAGACTCCTACTGCTGGCACATGGAAATTATTCTAACTTTGGAATGGTAAAATGGTAAGAGTTTGGCTAAGGTCTAGATCTAGATGGGAAAACAAGGGGAAAGCCACCTCTTATTTATAGAACTGGCAACAGGTTGCAATATCACGTACATGATATCACAGGGGATGACGCGATATCACATCCCATCAATTATCTTCTCTTAATCTTCTAGTGAGATACAGATTTGATTATACCCACTATAACCATCCAGAAAGCTATAGTACTTGTCCTAAAATAGTGTCTAGAACTTGATTAACAAATGGTAAAGGAAAATGATCATTGAATATCACCATGCTCAACAATAAAAAATCTATAGAAAACCTCCAATTGCCACACTTATTTAGTAGAATGACCAATGGACTAATCCATTCACTATATGCGATGGGGTAGATTAGCCTTATTTTCAACAGATTTTCTAATGTCTATTTTATGATCTTCTTAAGCTTTGGGTTCAATCTTCATTGAGGCTAGCATTATGGTTTGACAAGTTGATTTATATAAATTTCAAGTTGATAAACTCATGGATCTATGCCAGTAATTTCATCATAAGACCATGTAAATGTAATTGGCCACTTGTTTATCACTTTCAATAACCTTCCTTTCTATTCTTTATAAAGATTGACATATATAAAATTAGTTTCTTATTGTTTAGGAAAGCATATTTAATTGTACTTAGTAGGCCTTTTAGTTTTATGGGTTCTGGTTTATACTTATCTAGTACCTCTAATTCTTCCCATTTAGTATCTTCCTCTTGTAAAGTTTAGTATAGAAATGTTGCCTTTGTCTTTGTTTCATCTGATCAATTTCCTCTATGATGAGTCATGGTCTATCAGGCCCAGTTATCGGAGCCCTGATATAAGATACATGGTCTATCAGGCCTAGTTATTGGAGCCTAGTTATCAGGGTCGCAATATCATGGCCTGCCTTAATTTCTATAAATAAGAGGTAGCTTTCCTTATTCTGGGAGTTAGTTCTTAGTTCCTTACCCAAACTGTTGTAGTTTTTCCTTCTTAGAGTTAGAATTATTTCTTAGTGCATGCTCGCAGTGTGATGATTGTAATTGCATGACATCCTTTATTTGAGTATGACGTACTTGGACATGCACATGACCAAAAATAAAGATCAAGATTACTTCATCATTACAGCATTCACTTAGCTTAGTTATTTATTTAATTATTATTTACTACTTTCTTAGTTAATATATTCTTCACCCTAAACTCCTATTAAACGCAGAATGAGTACGAATTGATTACAAGCATTTAAGTGTGACTACTTGGCAACCTAGTAGGGTACCTAGGATCTGCGCTTGGTAATCCCAGTAGTAGTCATGCATGAAGTCCAAGATGTGTACTGATAATCAAGGAATGGATGCTCATCGCACTTAGGCTAGCTTAGATTCTCTCTCACCCTTTTCTCTCTTAGCTTAGTTAATATTATCTTCCATTTCCTTTAGGAGTAGCATTAGGTAGAAACCATATTATACATCTCACCCTAGACTAAACCATACGTGACATAGCTAATACTAGTCTAGGTGGGAAGACAACAAACTGTGATCCAAGGCTAACTATCTAGATGCCACAACTAGTTCGTCTACGGAGTTCGACTAGATCGCACATGTAATGCTTATATTTGTATGGTTAAGTGTAGGGGTACCTTGCCAGTCATCATTGGTGCTGTTGCTAGGGATGGTGCTAGTTATCTAGATTATTTATATCATACAAGGTCAGTGTATAGGGATTAATGATATATCTTTTAGAAAGAAATAATTATAAAAAGTCACATACGAATTCACACACAGTTTGACAACCATGCCTCTCCTACAAGATTATGATAATGCCATATCTAGTAAGGAAATTCATTGGATAACCAACGAATTATATGACAATGAAAATTGGAGTACGCAACCTGAGGTGGGGGTTTCTTATAAACATAAATGAAGGCAACATCATCTCAATGCATGAAAGCATAACTTACCCGATGATGATCAACCCCTACTAGCCACTACAAGACTAATGCAAATACAAGAGGTTGTTTGAATCTCTCATAGGCATCATAAAGAGAGCCGTCTGCCAAGGCTTGATTTAAACAACTTCCCTACTTTCTCAGGAGGCTATGACTTAGATTCGCAATAACATTTACAAGCCTTCTATGATGCTTGTACATGGAACAACACTGATAACGGTTGGCAAAAACTCAAGCTCTTTCCTATGACACTTGTTGGCCAAGCAAAAGTATGGTATAGATCATTAAAACCAAATTCAATACGATGTTGGCCAAAAATGGTAGAACTCTTTAGTGAAAAATATCAAACCTAAGCAAGAGTGTTAGCCTTGAGGAAACAAATCCAAGAGTGGAAACAAGCACAACATGAATCCTTGGACATGGCCTTAGAAAGATATTATGCACTGTTAAACAACTATCCAGGCCATGGGTTCTCCAAGGAAAGGCTAATGTATCATGTCATTGATAGGCTTTGTGATGAAACAAGAAAGACCCTAAGGATGTATGCCCAAGGTCAACTATACGAATTGCAAACCCATCAACTCTAAGAGCTTATTAAACAAGTAGCAAAAGAACAAGGAGAAATGGATAGATGGGGGAGTGTTGAAAAACATCAATGGGACCAAAATATCAACTTAACAAAGGTCCATGATCATAAAAAGGAGAAATCAACCTATCACAAGGGGAAAGAGCCATCTTTGCCGGTACAACAATCATTAGAGGAAGTCGAGGCAAAGATCAATAAGATGTTGGAATGGACGTATAAAAAGTGTGGGAATATATCGATATTATTGGACATAGAGTTTTGACAACTTGAGAAGCAGGACAAAATATCATTAGACAATCAGAAAGAAGGGATGAAGAAAATAAGAGCTCAACTACCAATCATACATATGAATGCAACATTTGCCTGTATGATCACCCCAAGGGCCAGTGCCCAATCTTGTTACATTTATATGAGCATTGGGGAAGCATGTTACACCCAAAGTTCGTACAAAGATACTATGTTCGATCACAGTGGCAACAATCCCAGTTGTGGGGGAAGCCATCCCTAAACTAGAGACACCCTTCATATCATCTGAATCCAAATGCTTATCTAGTTCAACATCCTATTTCCCCAATTGGGTCAACATACTCTATCTCACCGCATTATTATTCTGCTCAATACTATCAACCCATGTCCTCAACATAACCACCACCTTGTGTATCTTACACTTCTCCTAAATTTCAACATTCTTATCCTTTTCCTCCTTCTACATTGCCATCAACTGTTCCTGAAGTGTCTGCACCACAACAGCAACCCATGAACACTACTTGTGCTACTATTTTCAACAACAGTGAGAGACCTCCTCAACATCAAAAGAGTCCCTTTTTTAAACATGACTATAGGAAGGGACAAAACAATTCCAAGGCCACTACATTCTCCAACTCAACACAAGCCCAACATTGTGGTGCATCCTTATCTTCGAACCCAATGCCTCATGTTACTGTATCAGGGCCACTAATTAACACTCCAACAACCATACAGCCTAATGAACATAGTTATGGAAGGCAACATTTCAATCCTCTCATACCATCTAATGGTCCCAAATATCATAGTGGGTCAACTCGTTATCCAGAAACTACATCTTATAAATTACCCCACTATTCTTACTACAATCAGGTGTGTGAACCCTGATGGGGTAAGTATGACCAAGTTTCAACATTTCCAACATGCAAGGATCCTCATCTTTCATTTATTAATCCTTGCCATCCTCAACCATTTAGTTAAGGAGGATATCCCCCATTCTAATAACAAGCATGATTAATAAATATTTTTCATTTTCTTTAATTTTACAACTTTTATTTTTTTAGTTTTTCATTTTTCAATTTCTTGTTTTATCTTTTTGTCTCTTTGTGTTTTTATAAGTAATCTTATCTATGAATAAAACACTCATGTGGCTCCTTGGTTGAGGTGTGTTCTATGTTATCGAGTCTTGAGTGATCAATTATTTGGACAGTGAGCCCATTACAGCCACTCATCCACTCTACAAATAAGAGGTTCTGTTCAAGGGTATAGTGATATTCTTGACATTATTAAAACTTAAAATTAATTTTGTGTTCATTGTACCTAGAATGAAGAAGGATGGACCAAGAGGGAATGATTAGGGTGTGACATCAAGGGGACTTGCAGATTCTCTTTGGTGATGTTTATGGAAGTTATCATACAACATGGTTGTACTAAGATCCTTGTAGATCTAGTGAAAAATGGGAGTAGGAGTAATCAAACTGTCACTCAAAAATCTAATGCTATTCTAGGGGGTCCCATTGGAAAGACATGCACCCATGCATGAAGGTTGGCGAATTCTTTGGATTTAGTATTCAAAAGAAAAAAAAGAAAAAAGAAGAAGAACAGAAAAAGAAAAGAAAAGCAAAAAAATAAAGTGCCACAAGAAAAAATCACTCCTTCCTTGAATAAAATGCCAAGTGATGGTACGCCTTGTTGTTTTGGTACTCTCATAGTTGTTCATCATGGGATGAAATAATGCGGTGTCACTGATTAGAGGAAGGGACATGGTCCTGATCTTGGAACGACGGGTTAATGACACGTTAATCATGCTTTACACGTAGGATTCACTGTGCCTTGGGTCAATTACCTCATGTCCCAATCTCTCCAATCCCTTCTATAGTTCATGTAATTGTAGCTTGGGCCTTGTATAGCGTAGAATTCTTACCTCATTCCAGTGGTATCTACATGTGTGTGTTTTATGAAACTAGTATGGATTACATTTAACCCTTCTAGTGCCTATAGACATTTTAAGGTGTGGTTACACAAGGGCATTATAGGTTGGAACCTGCTTTGGGGAGGACCCACGTGCGTGACTTTTGCAATTTGTACTTATTGCATACCACCACATCATCTTATACCCTTAGAGTACTTTATTGCCAAATCTATTCTTTCCTTTGTCATCATTTTATCAAATGTTCCTCAAAACTAGGTTCTTTTATGTGTCACCTAACAAACTAGGTTCGACATTAAACTTTTAGGGCAACTTCCTCAAATTTTTTTTCTAACTCTAAAATCACAGTATGCAAAGATATCAACATTTATTAAAGGCAATGAGTAAGGTATGAAATCATTGAGCTTTTTTCAATAACCTTACTAACAATTGATCTTTGTGTGATTATATATGGTTCCTAAAAGAAGACAACAAAGAGGACCTTCTCAAGGTGCTACCAAACGACTAGGGGAAGGCAGAGGCCAAAGACTTCATGCAGAACATGCATAGCAGGAGGCACAATCACTCACCATCCATCATGGAGCTCCTCTTACTACATAAGCTATCTAAGAAAAAGGTGGAGAGGTTAGGCCCCAAGCCTATGAAGAGGAATGATGGCTATTTGTGGCATAACATGTCAATGCCAATCAAGTGTTTTAGTAATTGCCATGTTCATGGAAAGTGTTGACTCCATCAAACATTGGAACATCAACATGGATGGCTCATAACCCTTAAATAGAAGAGGAGAAATGTCAAGCACTTCTTCAACAGTATCAATCTCAGAAGCCTGATTATGCAGGACAAAGGAGAGGCACCCATAGAGGAGCCACCACTACCGGGAACCCCATGAGTTCCACAAGTTTTGTCTTTTGTGTCTGTGTCCAAATTTTGTTTAATTTTTTACTACGGCATGAATAAATTCCTAGTCAGTCAATTTCTATAAATAAGAGGCAACTTTCCTTGTTCTGGGAGTTAGTTCTTAGTTCCTTACCCAAACTCTTGCAGTTTTTCCTTCTTAGAGTTAGAATTATTTCTCAGTGCATGCCTGCAGTTTGATGATTGTAATTGTACAACATCCTTTATTCAAGTGTGACGTACTTGGATATGCACATGACCAGAAATAAAGATTGAGATTACTTAATCATTGCAACATTCACTTAGCTTAATTATTTATTTAATTATTATTTATTTAATTATTTATTTAATATCTTACAACATTCATCCTAAACTCCTATTAAACACGGAATGAGTACAACTTGATTACTAGCATTTAAGTGTGACTACTTGGTAACCTAGTAGCATACCTAGGATCTGTGCTTGGTAATCCTAGTAGTAGTCATTCATGAAGTCCAAGATGTGTATGGATAATCAAGGAATGGATGCTCATCGCACTTAGGCTAGCTTAGATTCTCTCTCACCCCTTTCTCTCTTAGCTTAGTGAATATTCTCTTCCATCGCCTTCAGGAGTAGCATTAGGTTAGAAACCATATCATACACCTCACCCTAGACTAAATCATATGTGGCATAGCTAATACTAGTCTAGGTGGGAAGACAACAAATAAGGCTAACTATCTAGATGCCACAACTAGTCCATCTGCGGAGTTCGACTGGATCGCACGTGTAGCGCTCGTATTCATATGGTTGAGTGTAGGGGTACCTCGCCACTCATCACTCTACATATGCATGTGTAATTTTTGTACTAGTTTCATGCATATGTTTGAGTTGGATTCTACTTCATTAGCCATTCATTGGATACTTTCTTACTTTGTAACTATAGCATACAGATACTATTGTACACATATGTCTTCAACGTATCTTTTTTCATGCTAGATTTTTATCCTATCTAGTGGTCCAAACGTTCTTCACATAATTACACCTATTATCATTGTATTCAATACAGTGAACTTAACATCTTTGAATGAATCCTATGTTATCTTCCTTTGAGATTTCCAAGGATGAGTCTCTAATTTCTAGCTTAGCATCCACAATGCTAAGTCATGTCCTTCTCATAATGATAGGGAATTCTCCTTTATTCTTTTTAACATGAATAATTAGGAAGTCTATAGGATTAGACTAGCTGCTTATGGCAACTACAACATCCTCCACTTGTCCAAGTGGAACAACAATAGATTGATTAACTAACTCTAATTAGATATTACATTTCTTTAGTGGATTAAATTCTAGACCTTGTACATATCTTAAGAGATGAGATTTATCCTTGATTTAGAATCGAATAGACCTTTGCATGACTTATTTCATACTATTTAGAGGTACATTAATGGACTTCTTGGATTTGTTCATTTCTTGGTGATGAGTGGTGAGGTATCCCTACACCCAACGATATGACTTACTAAGGCATTACATGCGATCCAGTCAAATTCCATGGACCTATAGTTATCTAATGCACTAGCTCTTCTAAGAAGTGAAATGAGCATTGAGAACATTTGTTGTCTTCCCAACCATACTTGTGAAGTTTAAGGATATGGTTTAAGTGTAATTGAGGTATATGATTTTTCTAATTTTATATTTTATGAGTTTGATTGCCTATAATAAGAATGGAAGGTAAAGTAATTGAAGATCTAATTCATCTATTGGCTAGCTAGCCTAACACAAGTAACCATCCCACTTTCCTAAATACATCTTGAACACATATAACACTGTTGGGCTACTAAATGTTAAGCGTTGTTGGCTTACCAAGTACTATATGAATACATAAAGTGGTTGTGCTTGTGTTCATTAATTGCTGGAAATAAATTGCTTAACTCAAATGCATTAAAATAAAGAACATGAAAGTAAAGTGCAATAAGGAAAATATTAAGCTATTTTCAATGTTATAAGGATTGTCAAAAGAGTTCATTTTATTCTCATCACATTGTTGCACTTAGGTACATCAGTGCTCAAACAAATAACCGTACATGCTTTAGACTCCTTCTATGGGCACTCAAAAAATACTCTAACTCTAAGGAAAATAAACTGTAAGAGCTTCAGTAGTCTAACTAAGAATGGATAAAAAATGACCTAAAATAGGACCTAGGCATGGTATTTATAGACCTAGGGTAGATTCTTTGATGTTTCTTATGTGACATTGCATCAAGACCCCGACATCATGTACGTGATGTTACAGCTTTGATGTTGCATACCCAATGTTAGGGCCAACATAAAATGGTGGTTCATCATACCCCCACAACTAAATGAGAACTCATCCGCAAGTAAAGAAGAGGAGGAACACATTTTTTACAACATATATTAGGTAGGTATGTGATTATTGACTGACATTACAAATTGACTTAGATAAAACAGACAAACTTTGAGTGTCTAAGTGTACGAAATTACAATTTCTATGGAATGGGATGTTCATGATAGGAGAAGTGAACACCTTGAATATCACTGACATCTAACACCTCTTGATAGCGAAAGAATGAGAGAGAGAGAGAAGAGATCCTTCAATCACGAATCGTCCTCATTGTGTGGTACTATTGCATTATCCTTGGTAAATATAGTCTAGCTTCCAATCCATGCTTCCCACTGTAATCACAACAAAATTACAAATTAGTATGTAATGTGTAACACATAGCTATTAAATGCCTTATCTCGTTAGTGGTTACACTTAACTTGGTTGTGATTATGGTAAATTGGTTCCTTGAGTAGTGTTAGCAAGAAGGCTGATAAATAGGATCAATTAAATTAAGAAGTCCATTAAATTTGAAAAAGTGCCATACAAGAAAATATTTGAAGAGGGTATAAGGATTCATAACAATGAAAAGAAGAATTCACTGAAAACTGTTGTGAGGATGTGTACAATTGGATGTCATTGTTGGGGTAAACAAAAGAGAGTTTGATTGTAAAAATGTCTAAGGGTAAAGAACTTAACTAATCCAACCAAAAGATATGCAAGTGGGTCCTCCCCAAAGTAGGCACAGGCCTTTTTGGCTTGCATAACTTCAAACCAAAGAGTCCATGGGCTCCGTGGATGATTAATGATTACAAAAGGTTAAGTACAAATACATGGAAGAAACTAACTAAGAATTCTAACATATCAAACTAAGACATCAAATCATGAACATGAAACCAACAATGAGGTGAGACATGGAAAGCATAGATGGACGAGAGAGAGTGGAATGGAGTTTCTAATTATGGTTACATGAAGTCCCTTGTGGATTTTGTGGTTAAATAACTTAATAGAATCCATCCTTAGTCTAGACCAAAACCAATCATGTTCATTGACTTTGCATTGACATTCCAAGACTAATACATCCCCTGAGACACAAGAGTGCTTCCATAGAATAACCACTATTCCAAATTAGAGAAGAAGTAGGAAGTGAGGAAGGGCCTTAGTTAGAGGAGATGAGTCTCATAACTAGTGCTTGTAGCCCATTTATTCTATCTAAGGGGTGTGCTTTAAATTCCCATTATTTTTTTCTTTCTTTTGAAATGGGAACCATACTATGTAAAGACACATGTATTTATTTTGTCTAAGAGATGTGCTTTGAATTCTCATTGCTTTTTTTGTTTGTTTTTTTTCTTGATAAGAACCACACCATTCAAGGACATATGAAATTATTTTTTCTAAGGGTATGCTTTGAATTCTCATCATTTTTTTTGATGAGAACCTCACCATGCAAGGACTTATTCAACTTCCTTTTATTGGATGACATGGAATAGTAAGAAATTCATGGAAACACATATGCACCTAGGAAAATCACAAAGAATAGCAAATCCCCTTAAAGCCACACCTTATTCAAACCTTTGAATCCTTCCCAATTTTGGAAACTACCAAAGTCACAAATTTATTAAAGTTTTATTAATGAAAAAGGGATTGCACATTTCCAAAATAAGGAAAACCATAGAGTTTGTGGCTGGGTGGATGCTATGGACTTACTACTTATTACATGAAAATAAGCCATGTCCTAATTATTCTTAATGAAATTCAAATCTAGAAACAAAACACCAACAATCAAATAACAAAAATAGTACATACCACCATCAAATATGCATTACCAATGTACTTAGCACTTATTAACAAAAAGTTAGAAAACCACATCAAATAAAAGAAAATATAAAAGAAAGTGTACAATAAGCTAGAAATAGCAATTGTACAAATGATGGTGTAAAACAAAAATTAGAAAAGAGTAATAACATAAAACAAAAACATGTAAAATAAAAAGTTGTAAAATGAAAAATGTGTAAAACAAAAAAGTTGAAAAATTGAGGAGCCACTTAAATGATTAGCATGGTTGGCCATCTCCTTGACAACTAAGTTGAAAGGAGGAGATCCAAAATATTGAGCATGGTTGTACATTCGATGAGGTTGTTATTATATTGGCTAGCATATGCTCATGAAAAGGTTTGAGTTTTTGAATGTTCACTAGTTGTTTCTTGTTTGGGCTCTTAGGTTTATAGATCATCATGATCCTAGAAGGGAAAGTCTCATAAATGATGTAAGGTCCTTTCCACAATGTTTGGAACTTAATTCATTGACGTATGTGTGTGGGGTTTTAATAGAGAACTTTATATCTTAGTTGAAATTTGACTTTTCTAATTTTTAGGTCATGAGACTTTTTGTTATAGGCCTTGTGCAACTCATTAGATGATAGGGCTACTTATTAGTTTTTGTTTAGCAAGTTGAAATTCATCAATCATTCTTTTTGGGATAGACTTAAGTCAAGGTTAAGGTCACAAGCTATTGAAAGTGTACAAAGTTAAGATTGAATAGAAAGTGTTGGTAGTTTGATGTACATAAGCTCATAGGGAGAGTAGCCTCTAGGAAGTTTCCATGTTGAGCGGTAGGTCTAAAGGGCATCGTTGAGTTTTGTGCTCTAATCCTTCCTATACTTGCTAATAGTTCTTGTTACTATCCTTGTGATTTTCCTATTGATAACCTTAGCCTAACCATTAGCTTGGGCATGGTAAGGTGTTGTGAGTTTATGTTCAACCCCCAAGTATTGCATCAGCTTCTGAAAAGTAGTGCCTGTAAAATGAGTTCCATTGTTAGAAATTAATGCACATGGCACACCAAACCTATTTACAACATTTTATTGTACAAACCAAGCAATAGTAGAGGATGTATAGTCAATGATGACTATTGCTTTTGCTCATTTTGTACAATAGTCAACAATGACTATGATGTATGCCTTTCCATTTAACATGGGCATGATGGGACCCATGAAATCAATTCCCTAGATGTCGAATGGTTCTAGTGGTTGAATTCATTGTTGAGGTTTCTCCATTCGAGTAGTTATTCTTCTATCTCATTGACATCAATCACAAGAGTGGACATAATGATGAGCATCCCTAAAGAGTGTTGGTTAGTAGTGCCTTGCCATTAGGATTTTAATGGATGCGTGTCTCCCAGCATAGTGTCCTCCATAAGGACCTTCATGAGCATCTTGGAGAATGTGCAATTGATCAGCATCAAGGACACACCAATGAACTAGGCCATCGATGTAGACCTTGTAGAGGTGTCTATTGATTTCCATGAAGTGATTTACTTGGTGAGGAAATTTTTGTTCCCTTTAGTGGTTCAACCCTTACGACATTTGCTAAGTGAGAAGATAGGTGAGAATGTTATCATATCATTTTGGCTCATTAGGCATCTATTTAATTATAGCCCCAGCAAAGAAGAGTTCATTAGGAAATGTATCAAATAATGGAATTTCTTTCTCTTTGCTGTTCCATTACAACTGAGACAAGTGATTAGTGACCACATTCTCAATGCCCTTTTAATCTACCATTGTGAGATTGAATTCCTGCAATATCATCAACCTTCATATGACACAGGGCTCACCATTGGCTTGTTCATTAGGAAATGGATGGCACTATGGTTTGTGTGCATAAACACCTTGTATTTAAGCACATAATGTTTGAACTTCTCTAGAGCAAGCACCACCACCATCAATTCTTTTTCTATAGTGGTGTAGTTTAGTTGTGCACCCACAATGCTTTAGCTAGTGCAGTGGATGTAATATAGATGTTTCTTGTCATCTAACTACATCATCATAGCTCCCAAGGCATAATTCAATGTATCTATCATGATATGAAATGTTCTGGACTAGTTAGGTGCCTATAGGATTGGAGTTTCTACAAGCTTCTCTTTCAGTTGCTAGAATGCTTTCTCACATTCTATGATCCAGATGAAGGAAGCATCTTTCTTTGTTAGCTCAACCAATGATTTTGCGATTTTAGAGAAATTCTGTATGAATTATCAGTAGTAGCTAGTATGTCCAAGGAATGATTGAACATCTTTAACTATTTCTAGCTAGCAGGTTATTCCTTGGATGATCCTTAGTTTTTCAGGGTCCACCTCACTTACTAATGAGATTCTATGCCCCTGTATAATGCCCTCCTAGACCATGAGGTGACTTTTCTGCCAATTAAGTTGTAAATTGGTTTCAACACACCATTTCAACACTTGCTCAAGGTGGTCCATGACTTGCTCAAATGTAGCTCCATAGGTTGAAAAGTTATCCATGAAGACTTCCACACCATGACTGATCTGCTCTTGAAAAATGCTTAGAACTAAGTTTTGGAATGTGGTAGGAACATTGCATAGACCAAACAACATCTTGCGATATGAAAAAGTCCCTTAGGAACTCATAAACATTGTTTTTGCATGGTCTTCTTGTGCAATTTGAATTTGGTTATAGCCATTATAACCATCTAGAAAACTGTAGTAGCAATGCCCAAATATTGTGTTGAGCATCTGGTCAACAAATGGTAATGAAAATGATCTTTGAATGTTGACATATTTAGTAGCCTAAAATCAATACAGACCCACCACTTACCACCTATCTTTGGCATAATTATAAGTGGGCTAACCCACTCACTATCCAAAATGGGATAGATGAACCCCATCTTGAGGAGTTGCTCAATTTCCTCCGTGATGATTTGCTTCAATTTAAGGTCCAATCGCCTCTATGGTTGTTGTTTTGGCTTCATGGCTAAGTTGATGTAGATGCAATGCTGGCATATCCTAAGATCAATCCCTGTGAGTTCACGATATGACCAAGCAAAAGCTTGTAATAATCTTTCAACTACTTTTAATAGCATCTTTTTCAATTCTAGAGCAACTTTTGCATTGATTATAGTTGGCTTCCCATTCTTCAAAAATACATATTCCATTCTAGCCGATAACATTTTTAGCTCAAGGGGCTCTTGTTTAAATTTGTTAGAAATTTCCAACTATTCCCAGTGAGTATCATCATTTGTATCATCAAAGAGTTGGTGATGAACTTGCTCGAGTTCATCTATGCCTATGACATACACACATGTCAGGCTCTTGGTTGGTTCCATGCAAGGTGTGCTACTTTTTTGAATCAACGATTAGCCATTGTATGCCCTCCTATTTTTTTGGTTGCTACGTATAGATACCTTTGAATTTTTACTTCTAGTGCACACTGTTTGCATGTAGAGATAGATGCTTGCTTGATAGCCCAAAGTTTCTACACACAATTGCACCCACTATCATTGTATGTGATGCATAGAACTCTCTTCTTCTCGATCTTTCCAAATGCATTTTCTTTAGATATCTTTATGAAAAGATCTTTGATGTCCATTCTTACATCAACGGTGCTCAACCATGCCCTTTCCATAATGATTAGAAAGTCCCCTTTGTAGTTCTCCACTTTGATTACTAGGAAATCGGCAAGATAAGACCACCCATAGATAATGCTCACAATGTCTTGTACTAGTTCCAATGAAATAGTGATGGACTAGTTTTTCCAATTCTAATCTTATGTTTCTCTTCTTGAGAGGAGGTAGGTTCCAGGCAGTGTACATCTCATGAGAATTCAAATTAACACCAGAATATGAATCGAGAAGAGCCTTGCATGGTTTGTTCCTAACAATCTTCAAGTAAATTAGAGGACTTCCAAGATCAACTAATTTCCTATGAAAGTTTCCTACATGGATTCAATCAAACATAGTGTGAGTAAGCATTATGGTTTGGATTCTTGGCAGAGTTTGGTTTGAAAAAGGCCCAAAGGAATTTGATATGGAGGAAGAGGCATGAGTAGGTTTGTCAACCGTGGGTGTAGGTAAAGGCTTAGGTGGACTATGGAGGTCAAAAGAAAGGTATTTTCTTTGATTGGGCATTTGACCCCTTAGATTGATGATTGGGTTGCAAATTAATAGCTCTTATAGCATTGCGTTATTGCAGTTGAGTAGGCAGTTCACCCTACATTGGTGGAGAAGGTAGTAGTTGTGCAATTGGAGGAGGAGTATGTGTAGGGACAAGAGGAGGATAAGGATAAGAGGCAGTATCCCTTCTTTCATGTGGCAAATGAGCTCAGTAATAATCTAAAGGATGGTAGTGAGGCTAGAAAGTAGAAATGTGACTAGAGGAGTCATGTAGAGACATGGATTGTTGCACATGGTAACCATATGGATTAGGCTATTGGTAAGGGTATTGTTGTCTTTGTAATGCTATCACCCATGATTATGGTTGCTGCCATTGTTGATACTATTCATACAGTTGTGGTGGAGCTCCACTAGGGTAATATGGTTGTTGCTAGTGGAATTGCTTGAGATTACCTAGAGGATAAAATAACCTTCTAGATGTTTGCCTTTGTGTGAGTCATGGATGTAAGACATACATCCCAGACTCCTGTAGATGTGACACAACAGGGCAACATCTCATAGGATGTTCATACTGATAGACATCACATCTACGATCATCATCTAATTCACTATCCACAACCTCTTCTATTGTAGAAATCTTTCCATTACCTTTGTAATATGCATGTTTAGCTTCTTTGTGCCTCCTGTACTCATGCTCACTTTTGTTCTTTGGACTCAACAATTTTGAAAAAAGCTTAGGATCTGTTATTCATGGAGTCCCGTAACTGATCAACCTTGGCCGTTAGTTCAAATTGGAATTGTTGGAGTAGCAAGGCTTTCTTATTTACCCCCTCATCAAATATGGACTTATCCTCATTGTCACAGAATGAAACCTCCCTCTTTCGAATGGAAGGATCATGGTTGTACTCTTCTGCACTTTATCTTTTTCTTAGTTCATCCTCCTCTTTGGTAACTTGTTCTATTAATCTTTGTATCTAATGAGAAGTTACTTCTAAGAATCACCATTAAGCATAGACACCAAGGGTTTTCCTTGTTTCATTATAAGTCCTATCTACAATTTGACAAAGTTGAACCAATTGAGAATAACCATGGCCAAGGCATTTGTGCATCTAGACATAGTATCAGCCAATGGTGGCATCTAAGGATTCGCGTGTTCCTTGTTTTTACCCTTGAATTTGCTTCCTTAAGTTGGACACTATGGAGAATTCTTGATACTTATCATTTAACAACTCAAGCATGGTACTCCATCGTTTGATAGATTCCAACTCTAAGGACCGATACTAGTTTTTTGCTTCCTTGATGAGTGTCCTGGGGAACAACTTCAATTTCTACAACTTGTTCTCTATGTTTTGCAAGGCACATGCATCTTAGAAAGCTTGAAGATGATTTTATGGATTAAAGTTATATCCTCCTTCAAATCAAGAAATATTGTTCATGTCTAACCATTTGATCCAACTATCCTTCACATGCGTTGTTGAAATTTTGACTGCCTCTACAATGTTAAGCATACTTAGCAAATAGTGGTTCATTGATGCCTTGATCATGGTGCCTATGATGCCATCTACTACCCATTCATTCATGGCAATGTGTCTCTCTTGAACATCTAACGATCCTTTTGGTTATCTTGGTCTTGTTGGTCATTTTGTTCATTTTGATTACCTTCATCATAGGCTCGTCTTCCATGATCACGATTAGAGCTAGAAGAAGAAGAAGATGATGAAGGGAAAGAGAAAGGAGAATCAGCACCATCACGGTGGCTACTACTACCTATTCGGTGATCACGACCATGATCATGATGATGCCTTTTATTGACATCCCTATCTTAATTTTCCCCTTTGGCTCCTTTGTTGTCATTGGTTCCCTTATTACTAGAATCAAGATTGTGAATTGTGGAGTGTAGATTTTGATTTTGACCTTCATCACCAAAGTTAAAGAGAGGAGTTTCATTGAATGAAAACCCTCTAGAGAAGGGTTCCCCACTAGCTTGTTGGTACAACAGGAATGGAGAATCGTTAAGTCCTTTTCCCTTCAAAAATTCATAGTGTTGCTCTAGTTACCAATTCCATACATCTTATGCTTTAGTGAGATAGTAATCCCTGGTGTCAGAATCTTCCATAATATACTCCCCATGATGATCTTGAAGAGCACATTGTGTAAGAATTTGATAGAGCATTGCAGGAGTAGCACAATTGGACAGCAATACAATGTTTCCCTTCATGTCATGCCATTGCAGCTATTCATCCTAGTGTAGGATGAAGGTGAAGTTCAACACATACTCATCAAGATGAGTATATATAATTTGATACTATTGAGGATTTATTAGCTTAACTCTATTAGCCTTGGGCAGAGAAGCACTCTTGTGAGAAGAAGACATTTTTAGTTAGTGAATAAAAAATCACAGTGTGCTTTGAGAATTTGTTGTAGTAATTGTGAAATAAGATATGACTCATAGGCTTGTTCTAATGATTTAAATACTTTTCACTGGGTCTTAGATAGCACAAAAAACAAAAAATAGGTCTTAGATAGCACACTAGTGATGAGCAACGAGGTACCCCTACATCCAACCATACGAATCACTAAGGTGTTACATGAAATCCGGTCAAATTCCATGGACCTATAGTTATCTAATGCACTAGCTCTTCTAGGAGGTGAAATGGGTGTTAAGAACATTTGTGTTTTTCTCAACTACACTTGTGAAGTTCAAAGATATGGTTTAAGTGTAACTGAGGTATATGATTTTTCTTATTTTATATTTTATGAGTTAGATCACCTACAATAGGAATGGAAGGTAAAGTAATCGAAGATCTAATTTGTCTATTGTCTAAGTAGCCTAACACAAGTAACCATCCCACTTTCCTGAACACATCCTAAACACATATAACACTACTGGGCTACCAAATGTTAAGCATTGCTGGGTTACCAAGTACTATATGAATGCTCAAAGTGGTCATGCTTGTGTTCATTAACAACTAAAAATAAATTGCTTAACTCAAATGCATTAAAATAAAGATCATGAAAGTAAAATGCAATAAAGAAAATAGTAAGCTATTCTCAGTGCTACAAGGATTGTCAGAAGAGTTCATTTTATTCCTGTCACACTACTACACTTAGGTACATCAATGCTCAAAGAAAGAACTGTACACGCTTTAGACTCCTTCTACTAGAACTTAGAAAATACTCTAACTCTAAGGAAAATAAACTGCAAGAGCCTCGCTACTCTGACTAAGAATGACTAAAAATTAACTCAAAATGTGGGCCTAGGTGTGGTATTTATAAACCCAGAGCAGATGCTCTAATGTCTTATGCAACGTTGCATCAAGACCTTGACATTGCATACATGATGTTGCGACTTTGACGTTGTGTACCCAACATTAGGGCCAACATAAAATGGTGGTTCATCACTTGGGAAGTACCCCTATCTTGATATAATATGTTATAATTTGTATATGCATTATAATATATTAAATTCTTTTCTATTAATAATTAAAGCATTGTGGTTACTTAAGAACTTATTTTGGAAAAGTTAGGGTTAGATGAGATTCTGATTTCTCAAAATTTCCCTAAAGAAAGGACATTTTTTGACCTTGCTTCACTAGTGCTTATAATATCCTCTTGTATATTAAGTGCCCTAGTAGCACTATTATACTGTAGTTATGTTGGTAATTCTCCTTACATTGGTGGTTAATGATTAGGAGCTTTATAAGAGTGACCTACTACTAGTTGAGATACCTAAGCTTGTGATTTCATGCATGGGGTTGCCAGTCTATGGTATTTGATTAGATAGTAGTAAGAGAAAGCTTAATAAAATTACTACCTAGACATATATGATGTTGAACATAATATTCATAAGGATTTGATTGTCGATACAAATATTGTTACCTTGGTAGCATCCCCCATGATTATGGTTGTTTTCGCTTCTGCTAGTACTACTTTTGTAGTTGAGGATAAGCCCCACTTGGACAATATGATTTTTGATATGATTTTTTGTAATTACCTTGTGGATAAGACAATCATCTAACCATTTACTTTTTGATAAATTTTAGATTAAGTACATATGTCTTGAACTCTTGTAAATGGACCATAACATGATAACATCTCTTAGGATGTTCATATTGGTACACATTACAACCATTGTCATCTATAGAACTTGAGTCTATAAACTTCTCTATGATAATAACTTTTTCTTTATTCTTGTAACTCTCATGTCCATTTTCCCTCTTATTATTCTTGTTCTTGTTCTTATTAATTACTTATTCAATTTTATCTTCTATCATTATAGAATTTCACATTTTTGTACATTTTTTATAAAATTATTTACTAATTTCTAAGTAGGTAGAGTCTTTTACTAGATCATGTCTTTCATTATTTCCTCTTTTTGTGTTTCATAACTTCTTACATCTCTCCTCCTACGAGTATGATCTCTCTTATTGATGAGTGGCGAGTACTCCCTACACCCAACCATCTGAATCACAAGTGTTCACGCATGATCTAGTCGAATTTCATGGATTGGACTAGTTGTGCATCTAGATTGTTAAGCATTAATTGTAGTTTGCTATCTTTCCACTTGGACTAGTGGTAGCTTTGTCATGTATGGTTTAGTCCAAAGTGAGGCATATGATGGTTGATGTTGTTTTTCTTTATGCTACTCCTAATGATAATAAAAAAATTAATTATTTAATTCAATTAACAATATAAGATAAATGCTAAACTAGCCTATGGGCAATGAGTGTCCATGTATCTACTATTGGGATTAACAAGCCTTATGCTACTGGGCAAACCAAACCATAATGTTGTTGGGATTACCAAGCGAATATGTGTTTACGCTCGAAACTAGTTGCATTCATTCTACCATTTCATTAACTTGCATGAAATATAGATATTAACTAAGTACATGAAAAGTAAATTACATGGAAGGTAAATCTAATCTAAGTCAAATTGCTACAATGAATAAGAATTGATCTCGATCTTATTGCTATTCATGGAATGTGTCTAGGTACATTGCCACTCAAATAAGACACTGTACAACTAACTCAGATCCATAGTGCAGGCACTTAGTGAATATTCTCTAAAACTACAAAAAAAAAATTGCAAGAGTTTGGCTACTCTATTGATAAAATAATGCCAAATACATGGCAAGACATGCATATTTATAGGTGAAAATAGACACAATGTCGATGGGTACGCGTCAATGCATCATTGCATGCATCGATGGGATCGTGTCGATGGGTATGTGTTAATGCATCATTGCATGTGTTGATGGATACACATTGATATGGCTACATCAATGTAGCCAACTGATGCTTCATCATACCCCCACAACTAAGTAAAAACTTGTCCTTAAGTTAACAAAATAGGATCAAGCTTTCTTTACAAAAAATTTGGAATGATGGGATTATTGACTGATGCTAACTATTGATTGACTTTGAGTGTCACATTACTAAAATTTATTTGAGTGGGTGTAGAAAAAATGAAAAAGTTATAAAAAGAATGGATAGACATTAAATATTATAAAATTTATAGATGTCTTCAAAAATTTGTTGAAGATGATTCTTCTTATTATCACTAGCAATGGCAGACTTCCAACATTGATTGTTATGTTGATGCTTCTTTGGTTATGCGAAAAACTCTTGAAGGATGGACTAAAATTTCTTGTCATCATCTTATGGATCTAGTAAACATGTGATGTTTGAGTTGTAATCCTATATGTGCTACAATTTGTCCATGGGCATGTTCTCTGTTGTCCCTCTCTTGGCTTCAATTCTATGCCTAGTAAAGGACCTTCTTCCTTAAGCATTTCTTTTTGCATCACATGAAGTCACCAATGAATCAACATTAGTTTTGGTAAATTTTCCTTAGTAATTAACCCTTTCTAGATCCCTTAGTTTTCATTTAAGCATAAGGTGATGATAGCATACTATGCCCAAGGCTATGAGGTAACTAAAATCATCAAGTTGTTCATCTTATTTTGGTCAATTAATGTTAGTTATCATAATGTTTGAAAATAGGATGTTGGAAACATTTTGAAAATTTCAAAGTAGGCATTCCTAGTCCCCATGATTAATGAGTATAACTTTAGAAGCGCACAAGTTTTTGAACAATGGAAACCAAAGTTCTGATTAACAAGATGACCAAGAAATATTAATGGATATGGAAATAGAGAAGTAGGAAAAATTAATGAAATGAGTGAGAAATAGTCCCAAAATCATTCATCAATTTAGAGAAACTATCACTAATGTCTTGGAAGATGTAAAGGTTAGTTAAAAGCTATGATCAACAAAAGTTATGTAAGTGGATCATCCCCAAAGCAAGCTCTTTCTGTAGTGCCCTTACATAACCACTACTATAGATGTTTGTGGTTCCTTAGAAGTTAAATGTAGACCATACCTTTGTTCCAAAAAACACACAACTACCTTGGTTGGGATTTTGCACTATACTATACAAAACCATTTGACTCATAATCATATGTAGTAGTGAGGTGAATAATGGGATGAGAAGGAATTACAAAGATCAAGATGCAAGATACTAGACCATGTTCACAATAGGTTCTTATCAAAAATATGATTAAAATGATCATCATACCTATCTATCCAAGTTTAGACCAAGTCCATACCATGAACAATGATGTCGCATTGATGTGTTCCTTCTTCTTGGCCATTATGAGTCCACAAACACCACAAAGAACAATCATCAGTCTAGAAAGAGAAGAAGAAAAAAGAAGGAAGGAAGGGCCTTAGTTAGAGGGGAGCCTTTAGGCATGGAAACATGTCTTTCTATCCCCATCACTAATGCTTGTAGCTCATTATTGTGTCTAATGTATGTGCTTTGAATTCTCATTAGTGTTTTTTTATTTTTTAGATTTTAGATTTTTATGATTTCGAATAGGAACTACACAATGCAAAGACTTTTAGCTTCCTATTATTGTTTGACAATAGAAGTGGTGATACATTCCACAAGGAGTCATAAACCACACAAAGAAAGTTAAGAAGAGAATCCAACAAGTCCCTTTGAGGTCACATCCTTTGCCATTCCCACTTAGTTGTTTCCTCTTTCTTCAAGGTATAATGATCATTGATTAATTTTAGTTTCATGAAAGAAGAACCAAATTGCTTTCATGAAAAAAGATCATTTATTTAGAGAACTAGAAAGATGGATGAGGTGGTCTCATTGCTTTACATAATTACTTACCCAATCGTCTTAATAGCATAGAACAAAAGCCCAACACATAACGTTGACTTCTACATCATGACTTGACAATATTATTAATGGAAACATAAAAGGAATTCATGAAAAATAAAGGAAATTACTTAAGAAAAGAAAAATATTAAGAAATGAAAAGCATATTAAGAATCAAAAAATTTTGGAAGAAATAGAAAAATGATAAAAAATTTTAAAACAAAAAAGTGAAAAACACTTATTAGTTCTTGAACCAGGATGGAGCATTCCCCTCATGACTAATCTTATGGCTACAAATTTGAGAGATGGATTGCTTAATCCCTTGGGTATACACCACTAATTTTCCATCTATAACCATTAATGATTTAATTAATCACATGGTAGAACATTTAACATTGGTAATAGTCTCATTTGGATCATTCAGAGACGTTTCTTCAATTGGAATTGAAGGTATTTCTAGTTTAGAAGATCCAAAGGTGTTTGCTTCTTATTCTTGATTTTCTATTTTAATTTCTAGGTCTTCGTGTTTAACATCCTCTTCTATTGTATAATCAAAGTGTAAGATATCTATGTCTAAGTCCTCTGTTTGGTCTATTTTCTTAAGTCTAGAACTAATAAGTAAATTAGTTACTTTCATGCATCTTTGAAATAGTTTTATATTCATATTCTAAAGCCACTAGGTGTCTTTTGATTTAGTGGCTACTACGTAGATTGGTTTTTGCTCACATACTTGCTCCTAAACTTTATGGTGGTTTGGTATAGAGGTTGTGTTAATATTTTAAAATTCTAGCTTACAACTGCACCCTTTATCATTATCAGTGATTCATGGAGGTTTCTATCTTTCCACAGTGATAGGTTTATCCTTTATGTCTTGGGTTGGAGTGGTGAATATTTTTGACTTTTGTGTATGATTAGAAGACATCATTTTTGTGTGGAAGGTTGTTGCACCAAATTGGCCTTCTGTAGGTTTTAATGCACTAGTAGGTCTATATGTTTTGTGCTTGTGTGAGGAAACTACCATAAAGAAAGGATGTTTCTAAGGTTATGGTTGAGATCTATTAGAATTATCATTTTTGTGTATGTTCATAGCACAAGTGGAATTATTTCATTTTTGTTGTAGTGTCAAACCTTCTTGTGTTGTTGGTGATGACATATGGTGGAAGGAAGTATGAGAATATTGAGGATATAATAAAGGATGAGAGGATTGAGGTGGTGATTCCATAGAAGATGTTTCAGGTTGATGATATTTGGGGGAGTGGTAGTAGTGATTTGAGGTAGAGGAAGTAGAACTAGTCAGGGAAATAGGTTGTTGAATATAATATTTGTATAAGTTTGGTTGGTAGTAAGGGTAGTGCTAGTTTGATTATGGCCTCCCCCACAACTATGGGGTTTTCCACTACATTTGATAGTAGTTTTAAGGCTAGGATAGTATGGTTGGTTGTAGGACTATCTATAATTACCTTGTGAGTAAGGTAATTTCCTAGGTATTTGCTTTTTTATGAACTTGGGATTCAAAACAAAAGCCTAATACTCATATAGATGTAACATAACTAGGCAATAGCCCTTTGGATGATTATATAGGTAGATGTCACATCCATCATCCTCATCTATGGTTGAGTCTACAGCCTCTTCTTCTATAACCATTTTTCCTTTTTGTTGATAAGTGTTCCTACCTATTTCTTACTTCATTTTCCTCCTCTTCTTTTAATCACTTGATTCATTTTGTGTTACTTTCTCCTCTATGTTTTTATGTAAGTTGTAACTTTGTGGTTCATTAATTGCCATGTTTTATCTAGCCTTGCTTCAAGCTCATCGATAGACTTTTTTATTAAAAAGGTTTGTTGTGAAATCACCTCATTGAGAGTTGCATTTTTTTTCTCATCATAGATGTGGACCCTCTTCTTTTCAAAAGTTGGATCCTAGTTATATTCCTCAACATTCTTTTGTTTACATAGCTCTCCTTCTTCTTTTTCCACATGCTCAATTAGCCCCTTTATCTAATGGGCTTTTAGTTTTGATAATTGTCCTTGGGCATAAATTCGAAGGGTCTCCCTCATTTGATTACAAAGGCCATCTACGATGTGGAAAAGTTTCTCTTTTTAAGAGAAATCATGGCATGGACATTGATGAAGTGCTAAGCAGTTGATGTGTTGACTAGGCCACGTATATGGGGCTCTGTATACGTGGCCGTGTTGACGTGGCCTCGCCAATGCATCCCTTCATCCATCGACGTGGCCCTGTTTACGCAGAGCCTATTTTAGCCTATAAATAAGTGGCCATCCACCACACCTAGGCATATTTTTAGTTAATTGTAGGGAAGCTCTTGCAGTTTGTTTCCATAGGAGTTAGATTATTTTTCCAAGTGCATGTCTGCAGTGTGATGCTTGTAATTGTACGGAACCTTTATTCGAGTGTGACGTACTTGGACACACACATGATCAGCAATAAAGATCGAGATTATTTTATCATTGTAGCATTCACTTAGTTTTAATTATTTAATTATTACTATTATTTATTATTTTCTTAGTTAATATTTCTTTACCATCATTTACTACTCTTGTTGTTAACTGCAGAATGAGTATGACTTAATCACGAGCATTTAAGTGTGACTACCTGGTAACCCAGTAGTGTACCTAGGATCTACGCTTGGTAATCCTAGTAGTAGTTGTGTACGAGGTCCAAGATGTGTATGCATGATTAAGGAACAGATGCTCATTACACTTAGGATAGCTTAGACTTCATTCCCTATTGCTTATTAGTTTAATTAAGATTATTTTCCATTGTCTCTAGGAGTAGCACTAGTTTAGGATAACATCATACGCCTCACTCTAGACTAAACCATATGTGACAAAGCAAATACTAGTCCAGGTGGGAAGACAACAAACTGTGATCAACGTGTAACTATCTAGATAGCACAACTAGCCTATCCACAGAGTTTGACTAGATCATGCGTGAACACTCGTATTCATATGGTTGAGTATAGGGGTACCTTACCACTCATCATTGGTGCCGTTGTTGGGGATCGAACCCAGGTCACCCACGTGACAGGCGAGAATACTCACCACTATACTACAACAAAAGTGTCCTCGGTCATCCATGTGATAGGTGGGAATACTCCCAATAGCAAATGCTTATTATGTTCAACACCCTATTTCTCTAATGGGATTAGCATCCTCTACATCACCTCATTATTATCATTCTCCCAAGTACTATCCACCCATGTCCTCTCCAACAAAATCACCACCTCATGTGCCTTACACTTTTCCTCAACCTTAATATTCTCATACTTCACCCCCTTCTACATCATGACTAGTTGTGCTAGAAGGCTTTGCACCACAACACAAACCCATGAATGTTACTTGTGCTGCTGTTGTCAATAGTAGGGGGAACCCTCCACAACATCGAAAGTGTCCTTTCTTTAGGCANCTTATAAATTAACCACATCTTATAACTTGCCCCACTATGTCAACTCTAATCAAGTGTGTGAACCCCAATGGGGTAAGTATGACTGGGTCCCAATATTTCCAACATGCAAGGATCCTAACCTTCCATTTATTAATTCTATCCATGCTCAACCATTTAGTTATGAGGGGTATCCTCCATTCTAACAACACAAAATTAATAAATCTTTTTCTATTTCTTTAAGTTTTCAACTTTTTGTTTTCCAGTTTTTCACCTTTTAATTTATTATTTTATCTCTTTATCTTTTATGAGTAATCTCATCCATGAACAAAACACTCATGTGACTCATTGGTTTAGGTGTTGTTTTATGCTATCAAGTCTCAGGTGATTAATTATTTGGATAGCGACCACATCCACTCAACCATTCTATTAATAAGAGGTTCTACTCTAGGTACGATGATATTCTTGTCATCATGAAACTTAAAAGTAATTTTGTGCTCATTATGCCCAGAGTGAAAAATGATAGACTAAGAGGGAATGACCAGGGTGTGACATCAAGGGAACTTGTGGATTCTCTTTGGTGACATCTATAGGTGTTATCATGCAACTTGGTTGTACTAAGATCCTTATAGATCTAATGAAAAATGGGAGCAAGAGTAATCAAAAGGGCACTCAATCAAGGAAACTCAATTTTATTCTAGGGGGTCCCACTGGAAAGACATGCACCCATGTTTGAAGGTAGGCGGCTTCTCTAGATTAAACATTCCAAAAAAGAGCAAGAAGAGTGTGCCAAAGCGGCCACATAGAAAAAAATAAGAGAAAAAAGTATGCTGCAGAGAAATTCCAAATCACTCCTCCCTTGCACAAAATGCCAAGTGATCGTATGCCTTGCTGTCATGATTCTCTTATGAATGTCCACCATTGGGATGAAACAATGCAATGTCACTAATCAGAGGAATAGACTTGGTCCTGATTGTTGAGCAACAGGTTAATGATACTTTAATCATCCCTTACATTGAGAATTCATTATGCCTTGAGTTAGTTACCTCATGTCCCAATGTCTACAATCCCTTCTACAATTCACCTCATCTCGTTGTTCATATAATTATGACTCCTGTCTTGTATAGCATTGAATTCATATCTCATCACTGTGGTATCAACATGTGTATGTTTTTTTGCATCAACATAGATTATATTTAACCCTTCTAGTGCCTATGGACATTTTAGGGTGTGGTTACACAAGGGCATTATAGGTTGGAACCTGCTTTGGGGAGGACCCACTTGCATGACTTTTGTAATTTGTACTTGTTGCACACCACCACATCATCTTATACCCTCTGAGCAGTTCATTTCCAAATCTATTCTTTCCTTTATCATCATTTTATCAAATGTTCCTCAAAACTAGGTCCTTTTATGTATCACCTAAACAAACTAGGTTCAACATTAAACTTCTAGGGCAACTTCCTCGAAAAATTTTGTAACTCTAAAATCATGCTAAGCAAGGAATTCAACATTTATTAAAGGCAATGAGTAAGGTATGAAATCATTGAAGTTTTTTCAATAACTTTACTAACAATTGATCTTTGTGTGATTATATATGGCCCCTAAAAGAAGACAACAAGGAGGAACTTCTCAAGGTGCAACCAAATTAGCTAGGGAAGGTAGAGGCCAAGGACCTTATGCAGAACATGCAAAACAAAACGCACAATCATTTAGCATCCATCATGGAACTCCTATTACTGCATAATCTATCCAAGAAAAAGGAGGAGAGGTCAGGGCCCGAGCCTATGAAGAGGAATGAAAAATATTTGAGGCATGCATGTCAAGGCCAGTGAAGTATTCCTACAGCTGTTGTGTCTATGGAAAGTGCTGACTCCATCAAACATTGGAACATCAGTATGGATGGCTCATAATCTATGGATAGAGGAGAAGAAATATCAGTCACTTCTTCAATGGTATCAATCCGATAATATGTTTAGGTACATTGCCACTCGAATATGACATCATACAACTAACTTAGATCCACACTATGGGTACTCATTGACTGTTCTCTAAAATTATGGAATAAAATTGCAAGAGTTTGACTACTCTATTAATTAAATAACCACATACATGGTAGGACACATGTATTTATAGGTGAAAATAGATACTACGACAATAGGTATGTGTTAATGTGTCATTTCATGCATTAACAAGATCACATTGATGTGTACTTGTCAACTTAGTGTTTGCTTTCACCTATAAATAGACATGCTTCCACCGTGTATTGACATTATTTTGTTAATAGAGTAGTTGAACTTTTGTAATTTTATTTCATAGTTTTAGAGAATAGTCAGTGAGTGTCTGTAGTGTGGATTTAAGCCAGTTGTACATTTGAGTGGTAATGTACCTAGAAATAGTCCATGAATGGAAATAAGATCAAGATTGATTCTTATTCATTATAGAACTTTGAATTAGATTAGATTTACTTTCCATGAAATTTAATTTTTATGTACTTAATTAATATCTACATTTCATGTAAGTTAATAAATTAGTGGAATGAGCATGACCAGTTTCGAGTGTAAACATGTATTCACTTGGTAATCCTAGTAGTGTTATTACTTGGTTCACCTAGTAGCGTAATGCTTGGTTATTCCAATAGTGGATACGTGAGTTTAGGACATATATGACAAGCTAGAAATGGACATTGATTTCATATAGGCTAGTTTATCATTTACCTTCTTGTTGTTAATTAGATTAAATAATTAATTTCTTTATTATCATTAGGAGTAGCGTCAAGCCAAACAACATCAACCATCATATGGCTCACTTTGGACTAAACCATATTTGGCAAAGCTACCACTAGTCCAAGTGGGAAGATAGTGAACTACGATAAATGCTTAATGATCTAGACGCACAACTAGTTCCATCCATGGAATTTGATTAAATGGTGCATAAATGCTTGTGATTTGCATGGTTGGGCATAAGGGCTAGTCACTGCTCACCAATTATACTCTTTAGTTGATTCTCTCTTACGTAGCTCTCCCTCTTCTTTTGTCACTTGGTTCAGTAACTATTTTATTTGATGGGCTATCATCCTAAATGATCTTCCTTGGGCATATACTCTAAGGATCTCTCTTGTTTTGTTTCTTAATCCATTAATGATGTGCTACGATTGCTCCATTTGAGAAAATCAATAACCTAGGAATATATGTAATAGTGAATAATATTTTCCTAATTCTACATCAAGGGATTCATGTGTCCCTTTTCTTCATTCTTGGATTTATTTTCTTCAGATTGATACTTTGGAATAGGTTTGATACTTGTCATTAAAAAGCTTTAGCATGGTACTACATCTTCTAATAGATTTTTGGTTCAAAGGATTTGTATTAGTTGATGAAGCATCGGCTGTTTGCATCGACAAAGCCATGTTGATGTAGCTACTTCTACGTAGCCGTGTTGTTGTGTACTTGTCAACATGATCTCGTCAATGCATGCAATGAGGTGTTGATGTATACCCATCAACATAGTGTCTATTTTTTCCTGTAAACACACATGTCCCATGGTGTATCTGGCATTTTTTATCAATAGAGTAGCTAAACTCTTGTATTTTTATTCCATTGTTTTAGAGAACAATTAGTGAGTGGTCGCATTGTGGATTTGAGTCAATTGTATGACATCTTATTTCAGTGGCAATGTACTTGGACACATTTCATGAATGATAATAAGATTGAGATTGATTCTTATTCATTACAACACTTTGACTTAGAATAGATTTACTTTCCACGAAATTTATTTTTCATGTACTTAGTTAATATCTACATTTCATGTAAGTTAATGAATTAGAGGAATGAGTGTGACCAATTTTGAGCATAAACACATATTCTCTTAGTAATCCTAGTAGTGTTATTAATTGGTTCACCTAGTAGCGTAACACTTGGTAATTTGAGTAGTAAGTATGTGGGTTCAGGATGTGTATGGTAAGTTGGAAATGGACACTCATCGCTTGTAGGCAAGTTTAGCATTTACCTTCCTATTGTTGATTAGATTAAATAATTAATTTTTTAATTATTGTTAGGAGTAGCATAAGGCCAAACAACATCAACAATCATATGCCTCACTTTGGACTAAATCATACATAAAAAAGCTACGACTAGTCCAAGTGGGAAGATAGTGAACTATGATCAATGCTTAACGATTTAGATGCACAACTAGTCCCATCCATGAAATTTGAATAGATCATACATGAATGCTCGTGATTTTTATGGCTAGATGTAAGGGGTACTAGTTGCTCATCACTAGCTTTCTACTTCATTTATGAGTGTTCTAGAAAATAACTTTAATTTTTTCCAATCATTATCTATGTTCGATAGGGCATAGGCATCATGGAAAACTTGAAGGTGAGGTTATAGATTTGCATTATATTCTTGTTCATACTTTGACATGTTATTTATATCACATTTCTTGATGCAACTATTCCTTAGATGCATGGTAGGCATGTACACTACTTCTCTAATGTTAATCATGCTTTGGATGGTCAATTGAAGTTCTTTATAGTCTTTGAGTTTGTACACTTTATTATAGTGATGACTTCTTCTATGCTCATAATGTTCTCTTCTATGATGCTTGATTTACCTTTTTCTATCTTCTTCATCATCATATTCTTTAGTAGGATGTTTTCTTCTATTGGTATGTCTTTCATGATTCCTTTTCTTTTTCCTATCATGTTTCCTTAATCTTCATGCTCCTTTATCAAAGTTAGTTAATGAGTGTGATGAAGAGGATGATGGAGTTGGAGAATGATACTAGTTGGTTATTCTTTTATGAATTTTTGATTCATCTCTTCTAGATCTATCAAAATTTTTAGGCCTTGAATTCTTGCTAATTCTGGAGTTTGGTTCATCTCGTTCAGGAGCTTTTTCAAGGGCCAAATGTAATATTGACTTTATAGGATATTCAGTGCATAGAACAGGTGATTGAGAACTAGATCTATGAGAATGTTGAGACTTTTTAGCTTTGTATTATACATATTCCTTTTTCTATAAGAAAAATTATTTGTTGTACTCTCCTTCCTTTCTCTAGGTTATATTTTATAACCATGATAGAATTCCTTCTTGCTTGAGCCTCTATTAGCTGGTATGACTTAATCATGCTCTTGGTAACCTAATACCCTTCTTGTGAATGATCAAGGCTTGATCTCAGTTGAGTTGCTTAAAGCAAAGATGAAGCTGAGCATTTTGGTGGTAAGACAATATTGCCTTGTAAGCTTATTCATTTTAACTATTCATCCTTGTGAAAATTGAATATAAAATTAGGATAATAAGGATTAACATGAGCATATGATATTTATTCTTACATCTATCAACTATAGTTTTTTCATTATAGTTCCTTTCACTACTTTTCTTAGGATTAATAGTAGGTGTAGATTTTACTTTACATGTAGAAGCCATTTTAAATTGGTTAACACTTGATGAGTGGCGAGGTACCCCTACACTCAACCATACGAAATGAGCGTCGCACGCGCGATCCGGTCGAACTCCGCAGATGG
>MNCI01006057.1:0-33640 GCA_015680685.1 Gnetum montanum | reverse complement strand
GCGATATCGCGTGGGACGCGATATCGCGGCCCATGATACATCGCGACCCATGATACAATGCCACCCATGATACAACGCAACCCATGATACAACGTGGGTGCCTTAACGTGGGTGCCTTAAGGCAACCGCCAGCAGTATGAGCAATTCAGGTCTCATCAACACTTAAATGTATGTATGTTTTGAAAAACATATTCTAAGTATGAAAGATAGACTTAATAAGAATTTATACAAAAAATTATGTTAAGATTAACTAGCTAGCAAACATTAATACATCCTCAACAACAATGCTAATGATGAGTGATAGAGAATTCCAGTACTTAACCATATAAGCTACAAGTGTTCATGCGTAACTAGATCATAATCTATGGATAGATAATGTAAGTATACTAGTGAGTTGATAAAAGTTTTTGATCTTTATCTTATCACTTAGAGTTAGTGAAATGCAAAACTTATGATTTAACTCTTAGTAAGGTATATGATTAAATAATGTTGGTAGACTCTAAGTATGCTAATGATAAATATGATTAAAATGATTATGAATTCTATCATTAAATACAATAAGAATATAAAGCTATTATAGCCTATCAATAATAAGTATTTGACTGTGGCTTTCCATACACATTTGGCTAATGTAATTATCACTAGGACTACCAAGTAATTTTACCATTGAGAAAATCAAGTAAATTCACTATTGGGTTACTGAATAATTACAGTTTATAGTCAAAATCAATCATACTTATTCTACCTATACTAATGAACATAGTAATGATAAAGGACTTAGGAAATATAAATGACAAAGTAAAAGTAAATGACATTGATAAGTAAATCTATTCAATGTGAAAAGTTGTAATGATGAAGAAAAATATTAATCTTTATTGTTGTTCATAAATTACATTCAAGAATAATCCACTTAAATAAAGATGTTGTACAATTGTAATTTCACCACACTACAAGGATTTACAACTAACACTAACTTCAAGAAAATAAACTACAAGAATTTCACTAGGTGTTAGTAAAAATTTGTTATATGACACAATGGTGGGCTTGTATTTATAGTCATGACCATAATCCACTATATCATATCGATAACATCATATACTAAGCTATAGTATCACATCTACAATATCATAGATATAATATTGAAGTCCTTGCATAAAATGTTTCATCACATATCTTCAACTTCATATTTTTTTTCTATCTTTAACATATTTTTTCTTTTCTTCAGAATATTTATTCTTTAGCAAAATATTATAAACATTAAATAAATATCTTTCATGATAAAAAAAAATTACAAGAGTTAGAAAGTTTATAATATGTGGCTAAATATAAGTATTTTTTCCTAGTTGTAATACTATTTTTTTTATGATTAAGGAGGTTGATTTCAATAAAAAATATCTATGAAAAGTAAAAGTTGTAGAATAGATTCCATATGCTTAATGAGATTGAGAAGACTAATAATTTCTTAGTTAGCTTTCTAAAAAATCAATGAAAGTTAATATAACTTGACAAAACATGGAACTTTAGCATATTGGAGCCTACTTACAAATGATAAACACTGCATGCTTATGTATCAAAGATCTTATATCTAGGATATTTTGCACCATTAAAGCATTGCCTATCTCAACAAGAAGAAAAAAATGAGAATAATACTTGATATGAAGGACTTGGATGCCATATTTTTTATCACATCATTTAGCTGTAATATAAAACTTCAATTATGAGGCAATTAATCCAAAATCCAAATGTACACATACTATGATCAAAGATCAAGAACCAATGATTCATATACATTATCAAAAATAGTGTCTTGGTTGCATCATCATCACTAGAAGAAGACATCACAAACTTTTTCTTATTAACTTATAAATTTGCATTTTGAAAATCAATAGAAATTTATGTATTAATAAAAGAAGCAAAAATTTTAACATTGGTTGAAGAATTTGGGAGTAATATAGAATTCCCCATAGGATAAATCTAGAGAAATCAAATTCATTAGAGAAAAAATGAAGAGGAAAAAAATTAGATTCATTGAAAAAAATTAGAAGAGATATTAAAATCCAAAAAAATTTTATCATTACTTACTATTTCACTAAAATTTCCCTTTCTACATACATTTTTTAAAGGAAAATGATGATAATAAAGTTTTATTAAGCAAAAATTCTACCAAAAGTTACAAAAAAATGTCAAGGGACTAAAAGAAACCTGTCAATAGGGTAAGAACCGCTAGGTAATATTCATAGATTAGCCATTAGAAAAAACATACTTAACATTAAAAAAATGGTAAGAAGTCATAAAAACCAAACAAAAAAAGAGAGATCATCTCTAGATGCACTAGATGTAAGTTAGAAGATACTATTCCATTGAGTTTATGAATAATGGATTAGACATATACAAAAAGACGTAGGTCCCACTAACCATCAAAATTCTTTCATGGATATCATCATCCAATGAAAATCTAAATATTCCTCACCAAGATTCATCAATTGCAAGAGATGTTGGTAAGACAAGGATACACCAATCTAGGCTACATCACCCTCAACCGATGCTATTGTGCTACTCACCATGATCACACCTACAACATCATCTTCTTTGCTCCACTTGATCCCACACCATTGCTTTGCCTGCTCTTGCACACTTCACTTTGTTCCATCATCTTACTACTCACCATGGTCCTTAGCAATGCTTGCTACCCTCATCTGCCATAACTTACCATCCCTACGATCCTATGGCCTCTACCAGAGTAATAATAATAAGAAAAGGGAAAGAGAAAGAGGTCGTGGGTTCAAACCTAGGGACCCCTAACTTAAAATGTTTTTCAAATATAAATAAAATTAAAATTAAAATGAAATTTATATTAAAAAAATTTAGTCTGCGCTAGCCCTACTAGGTTGGTGCATGCCCTGTTAGGGCCATGTAGGCCCTGCAAAGAACACACAAGCCCTATAGGAACCTCATAGGGCCATGCTAGCTCTATAAGGGTAGCACCACCTCTATTTGTGGGCCATCACTGCATTGTCTTTTCATCCAATGGTGCTAGCAACCGTTCTCTACCATGTGTTGCTTAATGCCACCACTACCATCTACTACCCTTGTGTGTCCTCCCTCTACTGTCTAATGCTATCACCCTTCACTGTGTCACATGTGACCATTGAAATCCTTTCCCTCACCTTGCTACAACATCTACACCTTGCTACCTACTCTAATGATGCCACTTCACTACTACCAAAACCTTAGTCCTTCATGCCCTACAACGTCTGTTGCCACTATCATAGAAACCCTTACTATGTTTCTCCTCATCTACCATTTTTGTTCACACCTCCACTACCATCATTGCCACCATTAAGTGTGCTACTATCACTACCATCACCTCTATTGTGGTCAAAAAATCTGCCATGATTTTCAGCTACTCACGATACCCTCAGACATCGACTATGTGTAGATCACTACCACCCTTGACACTTTAGAGGCATCAATGGTATCATAGATCACTACCACTTCTGATGCTCTACAAGTACCATGACATCACAAATCATTGGCATCCCTAGTGCTCCACGGGCATCAACAGTGCCATAGATCAATATTAGCTTTGGCACTCCATGGGCATTAATGGTGTTGTATATCATTACCACCTTCGATGCTCCATGGGCATTGATAATGCCATCCATAAAGGACACCTTCTACCAATTCCAATTATTTATCAACTAACAAGAAATTTGAATGTTTTTATCAACTAACGAAAAATTTGAAATTTTCATCAATTGATGGAGAATTCAAAATTTTTGTTCATTGGAACATGAGTTTAAAATTAGGAACACAAGATAAGAATTTCATAATTAAGCAGA
Source organism: Gnetum montanum (assembly GCA_015680685.1). Classification (NCBI taxonomy): domain Eukaryota; kingdom Viridiplantae; phylum Streptophyta; class Gnetopsida; order Gnetales; family Gnetaceae; genus Gnetum; species Gnetum montanum. Next base: position 29,798 of record MNCI01006057.1, on the reverse strand, counting down.
CTTGTCCTAGAGTAGTACTAGGATGGGTGACCTCTTAAGAAATCTCATTTTTCATGCCAAAGATTTTGGACTCCAAAAGCCATAACTTTTGATTTTAGAAGCCTTTTTTCAGCAAATGAAGAATCATTTCCTATAGATCTCAACCTTCTAGACACAATGGTGAAGTCAAATCTATCCTACAAAGCCCCAAAAATTTATTTTCATCCCTTGCCCAACATAGTGCCTCAAGATCCTCAAAAGCTTAATTTAGCATAACTTGAGCATATGATGTCCATTTTCAACATATGAATAGTGATTTCCAACATTTTCACCCTTCTAAACTTAATGGTAAGATCAAATTTATTATCTAGGTATCCAATAATTTAATGATATCTTGAAGTATGACTTAAAAGTCAACAATATAAGGGTAACTAATCATTCCCTATTGGGACAAATGAATTTAACCTTTTTGGAATCTTAAGATTTAGTGCTTAACCTTTGTAGATAGTTTTAAGATCACTATGGCATGTCATTAGTTACAGTACCAGAGTTAGCGTCTTGAAGGGGGGTAGAAAGGCTGATTAAGAATTAGATGATGTAATTATATTACTAAAATTAGATAATGTAGTTAAATATTACCAAAATTAGTTGGGGAAGCAGTTGATGTATCAGTTAAGTTAATGATCAGTTGATAAACAAAAATGATCAAGAAGATGTATATCAATTTGTCTTTCAATCAAAACATATGGTAGAACAATATGAAGACTCAAAATCTTATTTCCACAAGGTGTATGATACCCATAAAGAGTAATGGTAAAGTGGAAAATCCATGAATGAGAATGAAAGTTACAACATACAATGTGCTTGTAAGATCCCTAGCAAGTGAGAAGCAACATCCACTATGTCCACCATTGGCCTTGAATTGGCATGAGTATCAATACCCATGCATTTTAGCAAAATTACAAGAGTTGGATGTTGATTTCTTGTGCCTACAAGAAGTATTGGCATGGGAGTTTATATACCAATTTCAACTAGACTTAGAAAAGATGGGATACAAAGGTATTTACAAGCATAAAGGTTCTTATGAAAATTCTTCTTTTGAGCCATACAAATTAGCCTATTGCAAAAATCATAACATGGATGGTTTCATAATCTTTTATAAAGAAAACAAGTTTGAATTGTTTCAAAGATTTGAATGGAGTTTAGAAAATATGATTTTTGAAATTCCAAAACTTCAAGTAATGGAAAAGAAAGAACAATTAAGATTTTGGAAAGATCACATAGCTTTGGCAATGATTTTAAAAATCCAATTATTAGGAATATGTGTATGTGTAGTCAACACACATTTGATTATCAAACCAACATGTTTAGATGTTAGACTATGTTATTAAGTAATTAGAAGAAAGTTTGAAGAATAAGTTATTCCTAAGCTAAATTAATTCAATGCCATTTATTTTTTGTGGAGATTTCAATGTGAAAGTTGAAAGTAGTGTTTATCAATTTTTAAAATATGGGTGTGTAAAGGAATCATTGGAAGATGAACTTGATTTGAAGAAGATGTTTCCATCAATTTAACATGCAATTCCATTAGTTAGTGCATATTTTGCTTACTTTGAATCTTTAGTAGATAAATAAGATCCCATAATTCAAGAACAAATGATGTTGATGGATACTACTCATAAAGAACAATATTTTACCAATTACTTTGCCATGATTAATGAAGATGGTTCAACAACATTAATCATGGAAATCCTAGATTATATTTGGTAACATGCTTGATTCTTCCAAGTTACAAAATTACTAGAGTTAATTTCTAAAGAAGAAGTTGAGAAGAATCAAGATCAAGCCCTTCCATCCCAAATAAGACCATCCAATCATATACCACTTATAGTAGAATTACAATTATTTCCATCAATTCATCAAGTTGAACAAGATTAGGAAGCATCTCACTCTTAATTTTATTTATAATCTTATTATCTTCTTCATTTTTTAATTTATATTTTAATTATATAAGTAAAATATCTAAGGTAATGTAATTTGGGAATAAAGGATTTGCACTACCTACACTTGGGTAACTAGATAAAAATTTCACTTTGTATAACCTTGGTTAGGACTGGTGATTGGTAGTTGGTAGATCTTTAATTCACCTCTTTTCATTATCTTAGAAAATGAAGTATCAAGAAAGTATTATTTAATTTTCCATATATTTTTCTCACATGTCTTGTTGTTAGAATGAGCAAGAAGCAACTTTAAGTTAAAAGGAGAAATCAAATTATTGGAGCATAGGAGCATAACAGAAACATTAGAGTTTGAAAAAGATAGTGAACATAGACTCATTCAAGAAAGAACAAAACCTAAGGGGGATATATTGTAACATCTCCATTCCCAATGGTGCTGCTTAGAACAAAGATGGTGCCTCTTCATAACAAGTGTTACTGTTATTGTAACAAAACCTGAAAGGGTATGTTTTAACTGAGACTTGAAAGGGTGCATTTTAATAATAGACATGTCTCTTGAGGTGACCTTCGGGGGTTTGACCTAAGGCATTTATACCTGGGCTTAGAGGTCATGTCAACATGGAGTGATGGAGTTGGTACAAGCAAGTCACAAGAGTCATGTGAAGTAGCACATGAAGAGGACTGGGCATCCTTTCTGGTTAGTTATAGGCCTAACCATGGTGGCAATGCTAGATTGGCTCTAAGGGATAGATACTGTAGGATCTATCCCTAAGAAACACTCTTAGAGAATGATCTAGATACACTATTCCATATCAATAAACCATTCTATTCTTTCTTCTTCTGCATTTTTCCTATTATTTCCTTTATGCATAATGTCAAATGATACATATATTTGATGTTTTATGTATTGTCTTCTTATGCATAAAGTCTAATATAACTAATATTTGATGTTTTCCATGACATTCATGAATAGGATGTCATAGGAATTATATAAAATATGCTAGCAAAGAATAAAAGATAGTTTGGTCAAGAGATATAAGTGTTTTTGCACAAATAAGAAAAAGATATTTTGTCAAAGTTCAACAAGAATAATTTTTTCACATGATATAGAGCCTAATAATTTCTAGAAGTCTTTCCAAAATAAAGTTTCTACATATAGCTAATCTATTAATTTGATAATGTTTGTGCATGTTATAGTAATCCTTTTTTAGGGGAAATTGATTTTTATATTAAAATTATTTGCATTTTAACCTAGAAGAAGTCATAGATGGCATTAACATGTTAGCATGTAGAGATAAATAAGCAAATGAGTAGAGATAAATAATATCAAGGCAGTCTTCTAAGAAACTTTTATACAAAACCCTTCTACCATTAATTATCTTGTCACTTTTAAATGCACATCTAACGTACAAAAAAGGCTAACAAAAAATTATTATTTTCTTGATAGATTTTACAAAATTTTATGATCTAATAAGTTAGGATGGCTAAAATGGAGATAGGCTAGTAATTTTTTATGTGTTAAAAGAATACTAATAAAACTAATAGGAAACATTTATAAGAAATAAATCAAACCTACTATCTTATATGATGCTAAATGTTAGGCAATACAAAAAAAAAAAATGAATAAGAAATACATATGAAAAAAATAAGAATCCTTAAAGGAATGCTAAATATTACTAGAGGAGATAAACTAGACAATATAGACATTAGATAAAGATTTGGAGTGGCTTATATTTAAGATAAATTATAGGAATGTCATCTTAGATAGTTTGGGAATGTGAAAAGAAGATCAAGTATGAAAGCCATTGAAAGGAGAACCCAAAAAGATATTAGAGAAATGATTAAAGATTTCGTGAAGGAATTATAAATAAATAAAGATTTCACTCCTTATAAAGGTGAATCATAAAAAAGAAGTCATGTAACCAATACCTTTTTGATTGAATAAGGTTAGGATAATGATAATTATTATGACTCAATAAGTTAAAAACATTATGGCTATAGCTAACTAAAATAGGCCTCCCTACATAACTCATAGTAATGACTTAGAAGTTGTATGAAGTTATCATCTAGCTTAAAGATGGTAAATTAAAAAATAAATTTAAATTTTAGGGTAAATTAGGATAAAGCATGGTTTTCCTTCATATTTGATGAGTAGTAAGGTACCCCTACACCCAACCATATGAATCACAAAGCGGTCACGTATGATCTAGTTGAATTCTTTAGACTTTGTAGTTTTTAGTACACTAGTTCTCTAGGAAGTGAACTGGGTGTTGAGGACATTTGTTATCTTCCCAACTACACTTGTGAAGCTCAAGGGTATGGTTTAAGTGTAATTGAGGTACATGATTTTCATAATTTTGTGTTTTATGATTTTGGTACTTGAAATAGATAGAATGAGGAATAAAGTAATTTAATGTTTACTTTAATTTAATTGACTAACTAGTGTGTAACTAGTCCTAACATTAAAGTATCTAGTCCCACTTGTCATACACATCTTGAACACATATAACATTGTTGGGTTACAAAGCGTTAAGCATTGCTGGGATTACCAAACATCATATGCATGCTCAAAGTGGTCATACTTATGTGTTTACTTAATTTCTATTTAGCTTATCTCCCTTAATTACTTAATTAGCTAAATTACTAGAAAACATTGAATAAATAGTTGAAAACATTAAATGCATGAATGAAACATTTAAACTATCTAGAATGCTATAAGGTTTATCAAGAAGCTCATCTTTATTGCTGCACACAATATTGTGCTCAGGTACAATAGTGCTCGAATAAAGATCCATACACTCAATGACTCTTGCTACAAGCACTAGGGAAAATATTCTAAGTTTCAAATGAAAGAATTGTATGAGCTTCACTATAACTATGATTGAATGATGCCTAAACATAGAAGGCTAGCATGTAGTTATAGGCAAGAATAGACCCTACATCGACAGGGCCACGTTAATGCATCAAATGGTGCATTGATGGGGTCTACTCAATGATGCCTAGTCGACAGGGCCTAGTCAATGGGGCCTAATCAACGAGGCTTAGTTGATGAGGCCTTATCAACATGGCCAATCCATGACTCATCATACCCTTATGACTAAATGAAAAATCATCCTCAAGTTCACAAGAAAATTGGAAAGGTATGGGATTATTGACTAGCACACGATTCAACAAAACTACATGACAAAACTGAGTTCTAAGGTGTGCAAATTAACAAAATTACAAACGGTGATGTTCATGACACAAAATGAAACACCAAATAAAAAATTAGATATCACATCCTCTAATGGCATGAAGACTGTTTGAAAAGATGACATGGACCTAGGTGGTGGAGGATCTTGAGGCTCCAACAGACCTTCCTCAGCTTCAGGCACATGTAGTGGTTGAGGCTATTATGGTTGTCTAGCAGCTACTACAACTTTTGGTGAAAGGTGGAAAGTGTCCAACAATGCTTTCATTTTCTCCTCACTCTTGGGATCATGCATGGTCCACATAGCTTTTCCAATGTGGGTTGTAATGGGCACGTCCCAAGGACAGGGAATTACTAGGAATAGCTCCTTAGCATTGATGAACTAGATAGAGAACTATTTGTGTTTGATATTGAATTCCTTGAGTGTGTTTTACAACTTCTAGTAGTCACTCATTCTCCTAGCCAAGTTCTTAGTAGTTGATTATTGATTGGTGAGTTGTGCCCTAAGAACTTTGAGTTCAACATTTCCCATCTCAAGCTTTTTCTTGGTGTCCTTGTGGTGCTTGAACTCTACCTTGTATAGCAAGTACGAGTTTTCCACTTACTTTTCAAGTTTTAACCATGGTTTTCGAGTAATTAGCATTATTAGGTTTGCATATCAGAGATTGACCATTCTATATACTTTATCATTTCTTCAATTTGTAACTCCTTTAGGTGGATCTCTACTTTGTTGTAGGAATCTATCCCATCAATGATGGGCTACAACACCTCTCTTCCTTGCTAGAGTTGCTAAAGGGTGGCTTTCATTTACTTTTGCCTTAGCCACTTGGATATGTTTCCCATTTACTTCTTTCTGCAAGACAACTTGGTTGCATTAGTAATTCTTAACTCTCTCAAATTTGAGAGCCTAATGTTTCTAGGTGGTGATCTCAATGGTAGATTTCTAGTGTAAGGCATGAACTTCCTTCATAAATAGATTGTGATTCTCTGTAATCAATTGCCTCAATTCCATGTTCACCATAGCAAGTTTCTTTGGCTATTGATGAATAAACTTTTGTATCTATTGTTTTTGTGCATCAACATTTCATAGGTGATGATTTTTTGCAATTAGTATTTCATTTTCCTAGTGCATTTGGATCAAGTCCTTTTGAACTAAGTAGGTTTCTACTTGTACTATGAACTAGTTGAAGATGGTCATTACCATTCCCTTCTTAGCTTTTTTTAATTATTCTTGAAGTTGTTAAAAAGCTTCATCTCTAGTTATTACAAGGTTAAGGAGTATGAGATCAGCAAAATGGGTACATAGTTCAACAGCCTCTATAGCCAAGCATTAGTTTTGTGCTTGAGCCATTTTTAGTTACCCTTCCAAGATGATGCATTTGTCCTTTGCTTTAAGTAGCTTTGAATGGGTTGTATCTAAAAATCAAAGATGTTTGGAATTGGTTGCTTGGTTCCCACAAGTTAGTCTAGCAACTCTTTGTGCTGTGCTGCACTCAATCTTTGCTTACCAGTTCCTATGGATGTCTGCACATCTCAAAGTGTAGATACATTTGTAATAGAAATCTCATGTGCATTAAGTACTTTTGCAATTTGGTTAGCAACCACTTCTGTAGTTGTCTCTTAACTAAAACACCACCAAATTTAGGCCATTGGGTCTGAACTGTAGATTTTTCTAAGTGTTAAAACTTGGCAAATTTTTCTAAGTGTTGAGAATATGCTCCCCATTACTACGACTATGCTCTAGAGCATAGTTAGTGTAGTTAACATATATAGCCTAGATTTACAAGATTTTTCTAAGTGTTGATAGTAGTTGCAAAATTTTCCAAGTGTCCTAACTATGCTCTCCCTGCTAGGACTATGCTCTAGAGCATTGTTAGCATAGTTAGTACTAAGATGATCAGTTTTGCAAATTTTCCTAAATGTCAAGCCAAAAGTTGTCAGGTTGTCTTGGAATGGAAGAAATAGTTTAAGAGAATTTCTAACTTCTAGCACTACACTCCCTACTACGCTCCAAAGTGTAGTTAGTGTAGTCTGCATGAAGACATTAGTTTTTGCCAGATTTTTCTAAGTGTTAAGGCTATGTTTTCCCAGTTGGGACTATGCTCTAGAGCATAGTCAACATAGTTTGCATTGAGCTTCATCTTTTGGAAAAATTTATCTAATTTTTGGACTATGCTCTAGAGTGTAGTTTATCGAAACTACCTTTAGAAGCTTCCAGAACTCAACATTGGCCTACATATCAACCCTAGCATTCCTTTAGCAAGCAAGATTAGCAAATTGCATTTCTTTTGCATCCCATGTTTGCCCTCAAAATTGTACCTATGCTTGACACCACTTGAGAAAGTGGATAACGTAGTTTTAGAGTGTAGTCTCTAGAATTTCATTTTTTTGCATTATTTTTAGGTACATTATGGTTTGTTTATCATTCGCACATGCAGTCTTCGTAGTGTAGTCATAGTTTGGTAGTTTCATAAGGTCCATTGGAGCATACCATTGGAATACCATTTGCTTTAGTGGGAGCGTAGTTGGGGCTAGGGTAGTCCTAACTACCCCTCTGACACATGACACTCGATTTGGAACTCACACTAATCCTAGCCCTATAAATACCCTAGTGCTTCACATTTTAGTGGTTGGCATTTTTGTAGTTAGTTGTAGACATCATTGCACACCACAATAGTGCCATTGCATACTACCTAGCACACCGTTGACCACTGCAACTTGTAGGACATCATGACAACCAATCCAATAGGCTTAAACTTTATGGTGGATGTTAGTTTTCATAGCCTAAACACCTTGAGACTGTGGCTATGCTGCCTACTGTGCCTATTTGTACATTGCATGCCTCATCACCTTCTCTTTACAGTTAACTATGCTCCCCCCATTTGGGGTGATGCCAATTTCCCTCTCACTCATTCTCTATGAAATTTTTAGCATTTTTACTTGCATTCTAGCATTCAATTAGTGTTTCTTACTATTTTTTTGTATAAATTCACACGTTTACACCCTCATTTTACACCAAAAACGTTGATAATGCTCACCTTCATAGACATCATGAACATTTTAAACATTATGTAAACCTTCACATTCATTCATCGTAACACCCCATAAATACCAATTCAATCAACAAGACCCTTATGGGCACCCTACCTTAATTTTCTAGTAGGCTCTCATGTGGATGTGGGTTCAATGTTATGCGATTGTGGACCTCTTGATGTACCATTTCAACCTTTGATGTTTTCTATCGCTATAGTTTTCTAGTGCTAGAAGGAGGGCCTTTTCCATTTCCTTCTTTGATGTTCCTTAGTTGTTACCTTGCATGGTCTCTACACCCCATGTAGATTGGTCCTCATCATCAATTCCCCTGGAATCCCACTTGACAACTGCTAAAGTGTATACTTTACACTTAACCAAATTTTGGGTGCTAAGGGGAGCATAATCAACTCATAGTGTAGTGAGCATAGTCGGCTCTCAACATAGTCCCAGAGTTAGCCATTTTTTAAATAGTTTATACTTTGTCATTTTTCTACAATTTTACATAGTCATTCTTTCTATGTTTTACACTTAGCCATTTTTCAACGTTTTTACACTTAGTAGTTGTTTTTTTGCATTCTTGCACTTATCCATTTTTCTCAATTAGAAAAGTTAGCCATTTTTCTTCCTTTTACGTTTAGCAACCTTTGCATTTCCTCATTGGACCATGAACCTTGAACAACCTTCAACCTCTACTTCAAGCGTAGTTGTTGTCTGATCCATTCAACAAGAGATCATAATTGACCTACCTAGGGCTAGGGATCCTATCCTAGTAGAAAGGTAATCTTTCAAGCAACACAACCTATCTCTTGAGTTCATGGTGCTTAATGACAAGTAATATAACTTTGTTGGTGTAGAGCTCTAGGGGGGTTTGTATGTAAACTACCAAGAAATCAATGCCAAATGTAGTTTTGAGCTTATCCATTACAGTGAGAGGGAATGGCTCCCTTCCAATATACACTTTATTCCACTCATAGAAGCCTACCTGTGGATGCTAGACAACCTCATTTGAAACATGGTTCATGAGGCAAGGACCAACTATGAGGAGCCCCTGCACGAGGATGTGGATGAGTTTGAAGCTTGATCTAAGCATGATGACTCATTCCACATGTTATTCAAATTAAAAACCTCCACTTTCATGCCTTGATTATCTCACCAATCTATCTTTTAGGAGACAATTGTCAATCGAGTATCACTTCCTAGGTCCATACCTATGGTGGCAACCCACCAAACATAGCAAATGTGTTAGGATAGTGCAAATCCCTTTAGCTTTCATCATACCTTCCCAGCCTATGTAGCTTTCATAGCCTATGTAGCATGCTTAACTTGTTCAACCCTCTGCGCCATTAAATGGTACGCCTACACAACCTTATGTGTAGACCATGCATATCTCTCAGCCACATCTAGCTCAGGCATTATTTGTCTTATTTCCTATCATCTTGTAGCCACATACAACTTGGGCATATTTTTTCCTATTTCCTATCATGTTAGCACCCTTTGCAATAGCCCAACCCACAAACACGTGGTGCGGGTTGGGTGTTGTGTCCATTGCACAACCCATGCAACAAGCATCTTGTGTGGTCACATAACCTAGAACTAGGTCGTGGGCCAACCAAATGGTACAGTGGGCTACACAACCCAAACAACCTACCACAATTGCACTAGGCTTGGATTAAGCATTCTAACTAATCTAAAGCCTCACTAAAGATGTTAAGTGATTCAAGGATGCCTCCTCTGAAGCCATCCATATGATGGACTTTTATCAGGATGATGTAATCAATCTTATAATTCCACCACTAGCACTACCTACCAAGGTCCCTCTACCCCAATCTACCAAATACAATAGTGAAGGAGACCCTAACGCCCATCTAGTGACCTTCTAGTTAGAATGCCTTTTACTACAGGCATGGCCACACATAATCATCTATGTGTTCATAATGTCCTTGATAGGCAAGGCACTAGATTGGTACTGTGCACTCCCTAGGACCTCCATCACTTCTTTGGAGGAGTTTCTTACATAATTTATCATGCATTTTAAGTACAACTTGAAGCCCAAGGTGACCCTACACCAGTCGATGCAAGTGAGGTAGGGTCATTTAAAGCCTATGCAAAAATTCATTCAACGATGGAGTACGTTGCTTAATGAGATCCATAAGCCCATCACGGAAACACACCTGCTAGCCATTTTCAAAGGTGCAATAAATGACTTCATCAAGTCAAAACTGTATTACCTTGCCTCATAGTCCTTAAGCCAAGCATTTGCTCAAATCAAGGTCATCCAAGATGTGGTGGAGGCTAGCAAGGCTTTGGCCTACATGGCCTACAAAAACCTGCACATGAAGAAAGAAAAAGATAAGGACAAGGGTAAGCAAGCAACCACAACTATAGCAACAATGGCCAATAAGGCTAAGCCAAACAATGAAAAACTAATGGCAAAGTAATCCAAGGCCAAAACCAATAACAACAAGGTAGCTGGCTCTAACATAGTAGTAAGCAATCAACTTGCATCGTCGGTAGCCATGACACCAACTACCTCAAGGTCTAACTTCAAGCACAAGGATCACTCGAAGTACACATTATTGGTCATTAAGTAATCAGAGCTCTTGGATCAACTATATCACACTAGATACATCCATTATAAGCAAATGTTTGAGGATACTTACAAGCAACATGATTGATATTGCGAGCTCCTCAAGAATCCTTTAGCTGCACTTCCAAATGAGCTTGCTGTAACGATTGAGAATGTTGGTGGCTAGAACACCAAGGGGTTAATGGACACACAACCTCGACCCTACCTTGGCAAGATGGACTTGTTGGAAAATGGAGGTGGAGTGCCCTAGATGATCTTGTTGATCAAACAAGGACTTTGTTGACTACAACTAGGGTATTTGGTGCAACCAAGGGGTGGTGTGGTTAGTTGCAATGTAGGTGCTAATATTGTGAAATAATGCTAAGTGTTCTAATGGTGTTTTTGATAGTACCAATGCTAGCTAAGTCTAAGCATAGTGGGGTTTCCTAGCATGAGAATGACAATGCAAACAGGTGAAAAACATGTAAAGTAGCGAGGAGATGTGAATGCAATAGTAAAATACCAAGGAAAAATGCATCAGAAATGCTCGAAAATGCAGAGTTTGAAAGAGAGAGAGTGGAAACACCCCAAATGGGGAGCATAGCAATTACAAAAGAGAGATGAGAAGGTATGTGGTGTATAGACATGCATAGTAGCAATGTAGCCATAGTCTTTGGGGTGTCCTAGGGTGAGGATAAATGTTTGTTGTAAGGTTTGTGCTTGTTGGGTTGGCTACTACAGTATCCTATGGGTTGTAGTGTGCTAAAGTGCTAAATGGGATGCAAAGGTGTTGCCAAGGTGCTAAGATGCTCTAATGTGTGGGGTGCTCAATGTGCCTCGAGTGCCAAGTGGTACTTTGAAAGTGGTGATTGTTGCTTAAATTTGCCAATCAAATGCTTCAAAATGCCCACCACTAAAATAAATTACCAACCTCTAGAGTGTGAAATGTGGGGGTATTTATAGGTTTAGGGTTGCCGTGAAGTACAGACTAAGCATCATGTGGCAAAGGGGTAGGTGGGGCTATGCTAACCTCTACTATGCTCTCACTGAAGCAACTAGTGCTATGCTTTGGTATGGTCCAATAGACCCCAAAATGCTACTTGACTATGACTATGCTACCAAGACTACATGTGCTAAGACTGTAATGTACCTTCAAATAATGCAAAATAGTGCAATTTGGAGGTTACGCTTTGGGACTATGCTCTCCCCTCTTTTGAGTGGGATCAAGCGTAGGTACAATTTTGGGACATAAGAGGGTGCAAAGAAACTGAAAGTTGCTAATCTTACTTACTGAAGGAGTGCTAGAGTTGGAATGAAGGCCTATGCTGAGCTCTAAAAGCTTTTGGAGGTAGTTTTGTGTTGCTACACTAGCTATGCTCCTGAGCATAGCCCAACAGTTATGCAACTTTTGCAAAAAAAGTAAAATAAAATTGAAGTCTAGGGCTACTATGCTTGCTATGCTCATGAGCATATTAAGATGGGATAGGGCATAACATGGATACTTGGAAAAATTTGGTAAAAATTACAATCTTTATTCTTGCTACGCTAGCTATGCTTAGGAGCATAGCAGGAGGGGTAGCTTCGGGAGTTAGCAAATCTACCAAATGCCTCTTTTATGCTGAGCTAGCTTAAAAGCTTCTAACTTGACAGTTTAGTGAAACTAGCCATTGAAGTGTGTGCTATGTTGGCGACACTCTAGAGCATAGTAGAGGTAATGGACGCGTAGCAGAACACTTAGAAAAATTTTGCAACTACTATCTGCACTTAGAAAATTTTGTAAATCTAGTTTTTTGTTGCATGCTATCCTAGCTACACTTTAGAGCATAGCCCTAGTAGTGGAAGCATGGGCTAGACACTTAGAAAAAATTTGTCTTGTGTTGACACTTAGACAAATTTGTCATTGAGGCACTGTTGCCTAAATTTGGTGGTATTTCATTGGCCCCTCTTTGTCAACATTTGGAGGAGTAGACCAAGAGATGTTAACAAAGAATCTAAAATACCACAGTAGGCATGGCACCAACATTGCTCATTGGTACTCAACTAGAGGATGCTTTTCTATGCTTAAGAGTGCTAATGGTAATGGTATGCTAAAGGTAATGGATGAAGAGACTTAGCTTGGGATAGCAAGGGAGGATTGAGATGTAAATGATAATCGTATGCTAAAGGAAATAGTTGACCATGATCATGGCACTAAGGTTTATTATCACCAAAATGATGGCCTCCCATTGAAATGCTTGTGAGAGAGCCATCACCCATTGCATCATAATGGATTACCCCTAACATGTTAGCCTCTCATCGGAGTGCTTATGAGAAGGAAATTGCAAATTCAAGGTTGGACTAGTTGTGAAATTTTAGCGTTGCAAGATTTTACTTAGGGGGACATGTTTTACCCCTTTCGCTTTTTTTTTTGAGTTTTATGCTTTTTATTTTGCTTTTTTCTTTTTTCTTTCTGAAATGCTAGCTACAAAATGCTTATCATTAAGTGGACTACATGCCACTCGACGGGCTTTGCTTAGAGGTAACCACGTCACATTTGTAGGATAGGTGTTTCCTCCTCAAGATGAGTTGTGTTACATTTGCTTGCGCTTTGACTAGCCCACAAAGGCTTTCCATGGGACAAGTTGCATTACATCCATCATGGTTTTTGAAGATGACTAAAAGAAGAGTGCCATGTGCATTAGAGAAGCTTGCAGGGAAGGCTTGAAAATGTAAGGTAAAGGGGCAAATGTGAGTGGGTTATAGCAAGGTAATAGGGATGTGCACTCTTGAGTGGCCTAGCAAGTCTGACCAAGCACATTAGAGCAATGTGATGACTTCTTGCTATGATGAAATGTGCCTTTGAATGATCACTTCCAAGGATTTGTCCTGTAAACATAATCCAAAGAAAATAAGAGAACCACCACAAAACATTAGATAAGAGCAAATTTCTAGTTTCCAGAGCATTGCAAGTGTCGTGAGTGTTGGACTAGTTGCAAAAGCTTGCAGTGCCAAAGTAGGAAGGCCAGTGTAGGCACCGAAGCTAGAAGGCTGCAAAAGCTCCACTAGCCACACTGAAGCCAGCACCCAAGGGAGGTTGAAGAAGTGGTTGAGGATGATGGTGATATAGATGCTTGAGACTCCACATGAAGGACATGAGCTTGGAAATCTAGAAAAATGGTAGGGAGGTAAGCTACTAGATGTGCTTCCAAGCCTAGGAAATGGTGAAGGTTGGAGGATGGTAGTGCTATGGCTGGGCCATAGTACTACTGGGACTTCAATGTGTGGTGCTAACAGTTAGAGCTCATACCAATAATGAAATACCCAAGGCTAATGATGTTGTCAGCATAGCCTGGGGGTGGTATGATTGGCGATGGTGGCGATAGCTCTGGAAGGTCAGCAAAATGCCCAAGGACATCTCTAGAGGATCAAAAAAATTTCTAGGATGGTAATGTTGCAAATGTTCTAGAGGTGTTTTCTTGACTATGTGAACTCCATTTTGCAACTACAATGCCCCACCTTGCCCTACTTGTGAGGCATGGATAAATGATGGAGGATTGGAAGTATTTGCACTTACTTGTCCACAGAACTGTGCATGTTGAGCTATGCGTGATGGGCTAAAAACCTAGTTTAAGGTGCTGGTAGAATACATGCTATGCTAGTTTAAGGTCGTAGTACATTGTGAACATAGTTTAAGGTCCTGATAAACTATGATGTGCTACTTTATAGTCTTAGCAGACTGCTATGTGCTAGTTTAATCTCCTAGTGGATAGTGGATGTTGTGCTAGTTTAACATCATGATGCAAGAACGAGCTATGCCAATTTATGGTCATAGCAAACTATGTTGTGGATGCTACTTTAGTGTTGTGTCCCAAGGACAAGTTGTGCCAATTTAAAGTTATATCAGACTTGCTATGCCAGTTTAACTTCATAGCGAATGGGTGTGTTGTTGATGCCAGTTTAACGTTGTAGCCCAAGGACATTCTATGTTAGTTTAGAGTCATAGCAGACTCGTTGTGCTAGTTTAATATCATAGTAGATGTTTGCTTATCTTGCTTTGTCATTGATGCGATGCTAGATACTAGGTGTAGTACAACTTAAGGTGTGAATGGTTGATCACATTAGCAAATTCATTACTATCTAGATTAGCAAGCTTGAATGCTCCATTATCATAGGCCCTAGTGACTAAGAAAGGTCCTTCCTAGTTGGCTAAGAATTTTTTCGTAGATTTTTAAATGGCCTTAAGGGCTAAATCTTCCCTCTTGTTCGAGTGTTGATTCTCATTGTGATGATGCTTTTACCTTTGCTTTTCTTGATACAATTTGATGCAATCAAGCATCTACATGCACTCCTCCTCTATAGGATTGAGGTCAATTATTCTCAACTCATCATTTTGAACCTCATCAATGAAGCTTGAGAAGATCACATGGAGCAATGAGACTTGCAAGTCAAGAGGCAAAATGGCTTCAGACCCATACACAAGGCTATATAGCATCTTACTTGTTTCTGTTCTATGTGTGCTATAGTAGGCCCATAGTGCATAGACCAGTTGCTTGTGCCATCATTAGTTGCTACTACTAAGCATCTTCTTTAGAATGTTGACAAAGATTTTGTTTGTAGCCTTCACTTGGCCATTCACTTATGGGTAGTATGACAATGAGAAGGAATGCTTAATGTCGAGGTATTTGTAGAAGGCTTTGGTCTCTACACTGCTAAACTATGGCTAGTTGTCCATGACAATGGTCATGGGTAGATCAAATCTGATTACTATATTACCCAAGATGAATTTGGAAACTTGTTGTGATGTTTTCCTCCTAAGGGAAATAGCTTCAACCCATTTGGTAAAGTATTTGGTTACAGTTATGATGATGCTATGTCATGCGGAGGACTTAGGCATGATGGATCCTATGATATCCAACCCTTAATGTTGGAACGACCACATGATCTACATGGTGTGTAGTTCAATGTGTGGAATTTGCATTAAGTTGTCATGGTGTTGACACATGTTGCATGTCCTGATCTTGGAAATACAATCATGCTCCATGTAAGTCCAATAGTAGCCTAAGCATCTAATTTTCAATGTCATTACCCTAGGTGCTATGTGGCCTCTGCATAGTCCCTCATGGACTTGATCAATGATCATTTGAACTTTGCTATTGTTAACATAGGATAGCAGTATGTCATCATAGGATTTGTGAAAAAGTATGTTATCACCTATAATGACATATTGCTGCAACTATTTTTGCACTACATCCTTTTAGATAGTTGATGAGTGGCAAGGTACCCCTACACTCAACCATATGAATATGAGCATTTCACACACGATCCAGTCGAACTCCGCATACGGGCTAGTTGTGGTATCTTGATATTTACTCATTGATTTCAATCCGCTATCTTCCCACCTAGACTAGTATATGCTTTGTCACGTATGGTTTAGTCTTCCCACGTATGGTGTATGATTTTTTTTCTAACCTAGTGCTACTCCTAGAGACAATGGAAAATAACTTTAATTAAGCTAGGAGGAAAAGGGAGAGAGAATCTAAGTTAGCCTAAGTGTGATGAGCATCTATTCCTTAATCATCTTTACACATCTTGGATCTCGTGCATGACTACCGCTAAGATTACCAAGCNACTTAGTTTAATTATTTAATTGTTATTATTATTTATTACTTTCATACTTAATATCTCTTCACCCTGAACTCATTAAACATGGAATGAGTGCAACTTAATCACAAGCATTCAAGTGTGACTACNATAAATAATAATAACAATTAAATAATTAAACTAAGTGAATGCTACAATGATGAAGTATCTCAATCTTTATTTCTAGTCATGTGCATGTCCAAGTATGTCACACTCGAATAAAGGTTCCGTACAATTACAATCATCACACTACGGGCATGCATTGGGGAAAAAGGGTTGAGAAGAACTAAAAATGAAAACAAACTTATAAAATAAACTACTAATTGACTCTAAAAACTTGACTTCCTTACTCCTTGCGCCTACATGTGTACTTATTGGCTCGCATAGGAGTCACGATATTGTGCATCTAATATTGCGAGCCAGGCCACAATATTGTGTACCTAATATCACGTACATGATATCGTGGATGTAATATTGAAGCCTAATGAATCAGGATTCATCATACCCACATGACTGAATGAAAACTCATCCTCGAGTCAAACAAAACAAGGATAAGCCTCATTGATTACATAGTTGATAGGTATGGGATTATTGACTAGCTAGAAATTTATTCATGTCGCAGTGGAGAGTTGAATACAAAAAAATTGGGACATGAATAAAAAATTACAAAATTTATTGGAACTCATGTGGTTCTTGGTGGTGGTGGCTCCTCCATGGGTCTCTTCCCTTTATCTTGTGCTCTAGGCTTTGAGATTGATACTATTGAAGAAGTGCCTGATGTTTCTCCTTTTCTATCTGAGGATTATGAGCCGTCCATGCTGATGTTCCAATGTTTGATGGAGTCAGCACTTTCAATGGACAAAACAGCTATGGGAACACTTGATTGGCCTTAACAAGCCATGTCGCAAATAGCTATCATTCCTCTTCATAGGCTCAGGCCCTGACCTCTCCACCTTTTTCTTGGCTAGATTGTGTAGTGAAAGGAGTTCCCTGATGGATGCTAAATGATTATGCCTCCTTCTCTACATGTTCTACATGAGGTCTTTGATCTTTGCTTCCCCCTAGGCATTTAGTTGCACCTTGAGAAGGTCTCCTTATTGTCCTCTTTTAGGGGCCATCTATAATCATACAAAGATCAATTGTTAGTAAGGTTATTTAAAGAAATTTAATTATCTCATACCTTACTCATTGCCTTTAATAAATGTTGAATTATTTTCTTAGTGTGATTTTAGAGTTAGAAATTTTTTTCAAGGAAGTTGCCCTAAAAGTTTAATGTTTGACTTGATTTGTTTAGGTGACACATAAAAGGACATGTAATGGTTTTGAGGAACGTTTGATAAAATGATGATAAAGGAAAGAGTAGATTTGGCAATGAAGTACTTAGAGGGTATAAATGATGTGATGATGTGCAAAAAATATAAATTACAAAAGTCACAGAAGTGGATCCTCCTCAAAGTAGGTTCCAACCTATAATGCCCTTGTGTAACCACATCTTAAAATTTCCGTAGGCATTAGAAGGGTTAAATGCAATCTACACCAATTTCACAAAACACACACACATAAATACCACCATGATGAGGTATAAATTCAATGCTACACAAGTCACAAGTCCCAATTACATGAACAATGAGATGGGATGAATTGTAGAAGGGATTGTAGAGAGTGGGACATGAGGTTACTAACCCAGGGCACAATGAATCTTGAGTGTAGGGCATGACTAATGTGTCATTAGCCTGTTGCTGCAAACTCAAAACCAAGTCCATTCCTTCAATCATTGACATCACATTGCTTCATCTAATGATGGACAACCATAAGAGCACCATGACAAAAAAGCATATGATCACTAGGCATTTCATACAAGGGAGGAGTGATTCTTGCTTTGTGGAAATTTTTTCTCTTTTTTTTTTTCAGAGAATGCTTAATCTAGAGAAGCCACCTACCTTTAGGCATGGGTGCATGTCTTTCCAGTGGCACCCCCTAGAATAGTGTTGGGTTTCTTTATTGAGTGCCTTTAATACTCTTACTCCCATTTTTCGTTAGATTTACAAGGATCTTAGTAAAACCAGGCTACATGATAGCTCCCATGGATGTCACCAAAGAGAATCCACAAGTCCCCTTGATATCACACCCTAGCCATTCCTACTTAGTCCATCCTTCTTCACTTTGGGTATAATGAACATAAGATTACTTTAAGTTTTAATGATTAAGAATATCATTGTACCTAGGGTAGAACCTCTTATTAATGGAATAGATAGGTGGATGTTGTGGGTTCGTTGTTCAAGTAATTAGTCACATGAGACTTGATAGCAGAGAACAACACCTCAACCAATGAGTCACATGAGTGCTTTATTCATAGATGAGATTACTCATAAAAAGATAAAAGGACAAAAACATAAAGCAATAAATTAAAAGATCAAAAACTGGAAAACAAAAAGTTGAAGAATTAAAGAAACGATACCCCCCATAGCTAAATGGTTAAACATGGCTAGAATTAATAAATGGAAGGTTAGGATCCTTGCATGCTAGAAATATTGGAACCTGGTCATACTTACCCCATTGGGGTTCACACACTTGATTAGAGTTGACATAGTGGAGCAAGTTATAAGATGTGGTTAATTTATAAGGGGTTGACCCACTATGGTACTTGTGACTGTAAGATGATATGCAAGGATCAACATGTTTCCCCATGTGGCTATATTCATTGGGCCCCATGGTTGTTGGAGTATTGAGTGGTGGCCTTGATAAGGTAACATGAGGCGTTGGGTTCGAAGAGGAAGATGCACCATAGTGTTGAACTTGTATTGAGTTGGAGGATGTAGTGGTTTATAAATTGTGGTGTCCCTTTCAATGGTCATGTATAAAAAAGGGATGCCTATGATGTTGTGGAGGATTTCCACTGCTATTGATAGTAGAAGCATAAGTAACATTTGTAGGTTAATGCTATGGTGCAAATCCTCCTCATGAAGTTTTGTATAAGTCACTTGCTCAAAATAGTTTGCATACTTTTACTGTTACCTTGTGAGAATATTGAGAATGAGATCTTAAGCACATATCTACATATATATATATATATATAATTACACATATATATCTATAGATCTTAGTCATTTTGGTCATTTTGGTCACCTCCATCATGGTTTTGCCTCCTACGACTACGATCAGAGGTAGAAGAAGAAGAAGAGGATGATGATGAAGGGGAAGAGGAAGGAGGACTAGCATCATGATGATGCCTACTACCACCTCTTCGGCAATCATGACCATGATCACGATCTTGTTTCTTGTCTACATCCTTGCCTTGACTTGCCTCTTTGAATCCTTCTTTCTCATTGGATCCATTCTTACCAGAACTAAGATTGTGAATTGTGGACTACAAGTTTTGGTTTTGACCTCCATCATTGAAGTCAATGAGAGGAATTTCACTAAATGGAAAATCACCAAAGAAGCATTCCCCATCATCATTTTGGTATCGCAGGAATGGTAAATCATTAAATCCTTTTCCCTTCACAAATTCATGACATTTCTCTAATTGGCAATCTCGAAGACTTTGTGCCTCAGTGGGACAATAATCACTGGCATCACTAGATGGGTAAGTGCTTGGTAAAGCATTGCAATAACAGATTGATCAGGTAGCAACAAAATGTTGCCCTCCATGTCATCCCATCGTAGCTGTTCACCTTGATGTAGGATGAAGGTGAAATTGGGTAGATACTCATCAAGATGAGCATGTACCATTCGATATTATTGAGGGACCAAGTAATGAGCTCCATTAGACTTGGATGGAGAAGCATTGCTATGAGAAGAAGATATTTTTAATTAGATAATAAAAATGTAGTGTGCTTTTAAATTTTGTTGTAGTAATTGCAAAATATGATATGACTCTCAGGTTTGTTCCAAAGATTTTGAATCATTTCCACTAAATCCTAGATAGCACATGAAACAACCAAAAGGTCCCTAGCAACAATGCCAATCATGAGCATCGAGATACCCCTACGCCCAAACGGATTTATGCATGATCCAGTCAAATTTCATGAACCTATAGTTCTTTAAAGCACTAGTTCCTATAGGAAGTGAAATGAGTATTGAGAATGTTTGTTGTCTTCACAACTACACTTGTGAGGCTCAAGTATATGATTTAAGTGTAATTGAGGTACATGATTTTTCTCATTTTATGTTTTATAAGTTTAATCACCAACAACAAGAATGAAGGCTAGAGAAATTGAATATCTAATTATTCTTCTATCTAACTAGCCTAACACAAGTAACGACCCCACTTTCTAGGACACATCCTGAACACATATAATGCTGTTGGGTTACCAAACGTTAAGCATTTCTAGGTTACCAAGCACTATATATATGCTTCAAGTTGTTGTTCTCGTGTTTATTAGCAATTGGAAATTAATTGATTAATTGAAATGCATTAAAATAAAGGGCATGAAAGTAAAGTACATTAAAGTAAACATTAATCTATTCTTAGTGCTGTAAGAATTGTCAAAAGAGTTTGTTTTTATTCCCATCACGTTGTTGTGCTCAGGTACATCAGTGCTTGAATAAAGATTCATACACACTTAGAATCCTACTACGGGCACTCAAAAAATATTCCAACTTTGGAGAAAACAAATTACAAGAGCTTTGCTACTTTGATTGAAAAAAAATATATGGAAATCGTGAGCCCAAGTGCTATATTTATAGGTTGGCATATACCCCCTCACATCGAATATCTGACATTGCATCTTGACTCTGACATTGGATACCCGATGTTACATCTTGTCCTCGACGTTTGACACTTGATGTCAAGGCTTCGACATCGAATGAAAAAATGTGTTTCATCACAAAGTAAGTTTCTACATAGCTAATCTAACAATTTGATAATGTTTGTGCATTTTATAGTAATCATTTGTTTAGGGGAAAATGAAATTTTTATCAAAATTATTTTTATTTTAGCCTAGATGGAGTTATAGATGGCATTAACATATCTGCATGTAGAAACACTATAGATTTATATTACTTGTATGCTCAATTTCTTAAATAGGTAGAAGTCTCTACTCACATAGAGATTTAGAAAAAATTAAATGTCATTACTATTCAGGGCCTTACTAAATAATAGAAGATTAGTAAGGTAATGATTCTTTATAAGAAAGATGATAGAAATAATTTAAACAACTATTATATAATAGTTATAAGAAGTATTTTTACTAAGCTATTAGGTACTATTTTTGAAAGATAAATAAGTAATTGAGTGGAGACAAATAATATCAAGGTAGTGTTTCAAGAAAATTTCATGAAAAACATTTCTACCATTGATCATCTTGTCACTTTAAATACTACATCTAACTCGCAAAAAAGTTTAAAAAATTATTTATTTGTTTTATAGATTTTACAAAAACTTATGGTTTAATGAGCTAGGATGGTCAAAATGGAGATAGGCTAGTGGATTTTTATGTGATAAAATATTACCAATAAAACTAGTAGGAAAAGTCTACAAGAAAGCAATTAGGCCTACTATCTTATATGGTACTAAATGTTGGGCCATGTAGAAAAAGCATGAACAAGAAATCTATATGGCAAAAGTGAGAATCCTTAAAAGGATGTTAAATGTTACTAGAAGAGATAAACTACACAATATAGACTTTAGATAAAGATTTAGAGTGGCTTCTATTTCAAATAAATTATAGGAATGTCATCTTAGATAGCTTGGGCATATGCAAAGAAGATCAAGTAGAAAAGCCAAGGAAAGGCAAACCAAAAAATATATTGGAAACAGGATTGAAGATTATGGGAAAAATTATAAATAAATAAGGATTTCACTCCTCATGAAGGTGAATGATGAAAATGAACTCATATACAGATTTTACAAAAACTTGGATATGATTAGGGTAATGATGATTATTATGACCAAGTAAGTCAATAAAAGTTATGGCCATGGCTAACTAAATAGGCCTCCATGCATAACTCATAGTAATAACATAGAAGTTGTATGAAGTCATCATCTAGCTCAAAGATGATGAATTAAAAAGTAAATTTTAATTTTAGGGAAAAATCAAGGTAAAGCAAGGTTATCCTTTGTCTTCAAATCTCTTTGGTCTATGTTGCTAGATTGGATGTATAATGGATAATATAAACATGTTGTAAAATAGGTTCTCAAGCAATGAGCCTACTTCTTTATACTAGTGATGCTACTTTAATATCTACTTATGAGAAAGGTATGTCTAATATGCTCCAAAGTTTAGAACAATTTTGCATTTTTCTTCAATTTGCAAGTCAATGTCTAAAAAAAACTTAAATGATAATATAGGACATAAGAAACATAGGGTATGACTTTAAGTTTGGTGATTAGAATGCACAAACTATGTTCTCTTTTAAATATTTGAGTCTTCAATAAGTAAATAACTATAGATCGGATAAATGTATTAAGGATAAAATCGCAAGAGAACCAAAAGCTGTCTACATAATTAAAAACACATGTAAGGCATTAGGAGTTTAGGGTTGGAAAGTTCGAAATCAAATCTTTAATACAATCATAGATCCTATTAGTTATATAGATGTAAAGTAACCTATGTCTTAGTGCAAAAATATTGGAAAACCAAATTAAAAGTGAAAGTTCAAACACAGACCTAATAAATTTTTATATTTAATTTAAATTACAATTTCAATAATTACAAGACTAAAACATAGACCAATAATTACAAGATTACAAAATAAAGCAAAGAAATTGTGAGGTACAAAGTAACACAAATGATCAATAATTGTTATGACCTCGTATTAGTGTGTGCAAGCAGACATCACTCTTTTTGTATGAAGATGAATTATGGCAAGGATATCTTAGATGGGAAGAAAACATGGGGAGAAGGAAATGGATGCTTGGACCTTTCCAATAGAAAGGGCATGTTCACACCTCTTTTTAGGCTTTTATTTTATTTATATATTGTTCTTAAAATTTTTTTAAATATTTTAAGAAGAATTAAAGATCATAAGATTTTTAATAATAAAAATATATAATAAATCAGTAATATTGAAATATCTGGATTAAATTATGCAGGTAAAGATTACAATGGTTTAGATCTTATCTGTTTGCGTTAAAAAATGACCCTTTCAGATATCTCTACTCTTACTTTAAAGATGCCTTAAAACATTAGTCTTTTTTACTGCCAAAGAGGCTTATGAAAAAAAAAAAAAGTGGGTGATCAACGATGCACACCAAAACCACAGAGAGATGGTTAGGGCGTTGTGTTGGAGTGATTGCAGGACATTTAGTTTGCAGAGAGAAAAGTACCAGAGTCCATCTTACAAAATGTTAAAATAATTTTATAGCCTTGTCATCTCAAATAAAAGTTTCAATCTCTTCAGAATCCTGTCCAAGGTATATCATCCGATTATTGTCATGTCTTTGTCGTGTTTCACAACGTTTCCTGCTAGAATTAGTGAATTGTCATTAATTTGCACAACTTTGTAATCTGTTCAAAATCCTGTCGGATAGATATATCATCCCACCATCATTGTCATGTTTTGGTTGTGTTTCATGACTTTTTAGGTGCTGAAATACATGAATTGTCATCAATTAGCATACATTTCCATTCTTTTCTGATAATTTTCAAAGATATTCTATGTGTGAAAGAACGTGCCAAAGATCCTATTAATGGTTGTTCATCTGTCATGGCATCTTTATGCACAAATATTTCTCTTATATAAACAGGCTTGGTACCATAGTTTCCAGCATTATATCTCTACTCTTACTATAAAGATACTTTAAAAAATAGTCTTTTTTATAGCTAAAGAGGTTTTCCAAAACAAAAGAAAAACAATGGGTGATCAACGATGCACCCCAAAACCACAGAGAGATCTTTAGGGTCAAGGTACTGTGTTCAAGTCGGTCCAAGGAAATTGAATTTGTGGAAAAAAGTAAAATACAGTCCATTTTAAAAAATAATAAAAAGAATTTAATAGCCTTGTGGTCTCAAATAAATTTTTCAATCTCTTCACAATCCTGCCCAAGATATATCATCCCGATCATTGCCATGTTTTTCTTGTCGTATTTCACAACTTTTTCCATGCTAGAACACATGAATTGTCATAATTCTCACAGCTTTCCAACTTCTTCAAAATCCTGTCCAAGATATATCATCCCATCTTTATGATGTCTTCATTGTGTTTCACAACTTTTTCCCCACATAGAAGACATGAATTGTCATTACTTTGCACAGCTTTTTGATCTCTCAAATCCTGTCCAAGATATCATTGTCATGTCTTTGTCTTTGTCCTGTTTCACAACTTTTATCCTGCTGAAACACATGAATTGTCACTAATTCGCACAGCTTTCCAATCTCTTCAAAATCCTCTCCAAGATATATCATCTGATCACTATCATGTCTTCTTGGTCGTGTTTCACAACCTTTTCAAGGATGGAACACCTGAATTGTCATTAATTAGCACAGCTGTTCATTGATTTTTGATAATATTCAATGATAATCTATGTGAAAGAACATGAGAACGATCCTATTAATGGTTGTTCATCTCTCATGGCATCTCTATGCACAAATGTTTCTCTTAAATAAACAGGCTTCATACGATAGTTTCCAGCATCAGAGAAGCTGCTGACATTCTGAGTTGGAGTTGGTGTAGAACATGGAGTCCAAATTATTTTGGTGGAGTTTGCTGGTATC
The DNA here is from genome assembly GCA_015680685.1 of Gnetum montanum. Lineage (NCBI taxonomy): Eukaryota > Viridiplantae > Streptophyta > Gnetopsida > Gnetales > Gnetaceae > Gnetum > Gnetum montanum. Next base: position 4,796 of record MNCI01006057.1, on the reverse strand, counting down.
TGCACTTGTCTTGATGAGTGCAGTCCAAGGCAGTCGTGATCAAGGATTCACAGCAGAAGATTTGGCATCAGAGGAAAGACTTTGGTCTCTTTATGAAAAGTGGGCAGCTCAGTACAGAGATGAGGCCTTGGACCAGAGCAGCCATGAGAGAAGATTCCAGATCTTTAAAGACAACGTGAGGTACATTCATTCTAGAAACAAACAGATCCAGCACTACCATCTGGGTCTCAACAAGTTTGCAGATCTCACTAACAGTGAGTTCAGGGCCAAGTATTTGAGTAGCAGTCTCCCCCAAGAGTCCACCAACAAGAAGCAATTATTCAGGCATAATACTCACGTCAATGTTCCAACTTCTATTGATTGGGTAGCAAAGGGTGTTGTAGGCCCCGTCAAAGACCAGGGCCGATGCGGTATTTTCAAAATCTTTATTGAATTGAATTTAGCATTGGTGTCTTTGATCAAATACGAGACCTTTTCTGTGTGGGAAATGTTTTATCAGGTATGATGTTTTGTTGGTGTTGTGCTTTGTTGCAGGGTGTTGCTGGGCATTTTCAGCTGTAGCAGCGGTAGAAAGCATCACTGCCATAAACACTGGAAGTGTGCCCGACTTGTCAGAGCAGCAACTTGTGGACTGTGATTACAGCAATAAAGGATGCAATGGAGGTGCCATGGATAAAGCTTTCCAATACATCATCAACGATGGAGGATTACTCACTGAAGATGTTTACCCTTACCGAGCAAAGCAATATCGGTGCAGCGTGGTATGCCTATTAGTGCATGGAACAATATTTCATGTTCATTATTATTTCTTTGGTCAATTGAATTTACTGTTTTCTAAAAGCACTTTTGGCTATTTTGTTAAAGCAATCTGGCCAGTGAAATTTAATTTAGGTCTTAATTTTAATATTTCCTAAAATAGGACTCAAATTTTCTGTGAAAATCAATTTTACGGAAATTCGAAACAATAGATTTATCTAAAGTTACAAAAGCAAATATGTAAGCTTCCATGGACTGGCTTTTGCAACCTTGCATAAATTTTTATTTTAAATGAAAGTTATTAAAAAAGAAAAAGAAAAAGTGAGTTGTAGTTTAAACCAAATTCGAGTTAGGTAATAACAAAAATGAATTGGAGTTATACCAAGTTACGCTATGCACTTTGATGAAATTGCTATAAAAACAGAGAATTTACTGAACTTTCTATGCACTTTAATGAAATTGCTATAAAAACAGAGAATTCAGTTAACCACAGGATTGTTTTTACTATGTAGTTAGCATTTAATTAAGTTAATGATAATGGTAAGCACTATTTTCATGCAGCCTCCTGGAAAGACATACAAGGTGACAATCGACGGTTACCAAATCGTGGATCAATGCAACGAGAATGCGTTGCTGCAAGCAGTGGCATCTCAGCCAGTTTCTGTAGGTGTGGAAGCCGGTGGACAGGACTTCCAGTTCTACAGGGGAGTAAGTACACGTTTTCATGACATTCAACCCCGATGTTTCAGAATTAAAATAATAAAATTGCGTTTCATGGAATTAAATCATGTAGGTGCTGTTTTGCAGGGAATATTTACAGGTCACTGTGGGAATAAACAGAACCATGCAGTAACTGTTGTGGGTTATGACAGAACCCAAGGTTTAGATTACTGGATTACCAGAAATTCATGGGGAACAGGGTGGGGTGAGTCTGGATACATGAGAATTCAACGAAACTACAATCCTTGTGGACTCTGTGGTATTGCAACTTATGCGACGTACCCTATTCAGTATCAGCAAAGCGTATCCCACATTGCCACAAAAGTTGAATCAGCTTCAGCGGCTTAATAATCCAGCATGCAACGGTAGCATCTTTGCATATGCCTTAAATAAATAAAGTGTAAGGGTGTTTAGTCCTTCACAGTCACCTGCTAATGTGCAGTGTTTCTGTTCACCGAGTATCTCTGCTCTATGCTTCTATCTTCCCGCGAGGCGAGGCTCCTGTGGGCCATATATGTATGTTTTAGTTTCTGGAACATGCTTCCGTAATATGGTTTGTAAATTAATGTTTAAACTGTCTCCTATGGAGACCTCAATGGCTTTAGCGCTAAGTTCACATCAAAATTTGATAAATCACTAACAATTTTGTGTTTCAAAAAATATTAAAAGTATAATTATAGGTATAACGGAGCATATTTAATTAAAAATATAAATAAGAAGGTCAATGTTGATTGTGCCTGTAATTCAAGTTCTGTATAAAGAGGAAAAGGAAAATGAATTTCTCTTACATGAGTTTGATTTTAATAGCTTAAAAGATTACATTTAGATATGCAAAAACTTCATTATTAATTATGGACAAGCTAGTGAAGAATTCATGCATCCTCCATGGATAATTTGATGCTTTTTCTACCACCATATTACACTTTTATATAAATGATAAAATGTGTCGGGTAGCTAGCTGAGTTGTGCAGATATGATGAAGCATCATTTTGTTAAGTATATCAGTTGGCCAAGATATCGTAGATGGTACATCATTGAAGCTACATGGCATCTATGTCAATGTATCCCCATCTCCGCATCTTAGTTGGCTACTACATCGTAGATTCTATATCACATACGTTATATCCCATATGCTATAGCTTAGCTATATCAACGTTTGCTTGTTGATGCAGCCACAATGTATCTTGTTGATGCATCTCTATTAATGTAGTGTCTATATTTGCCTATAAATATGTGAGTATCCACAATGTATTTAGTACCATTTGGTCAATAGTGTAGATGAACTTTTGTAGTTTTACTCTATAATCTGAGCAAATAGTCAGTGAGTGATTACAACATGGATTTAAATCAATTGTACAACATCTTATTGGAGTGGCATTGTACCTGCACATATTCCTTGAACAACAATAAGATCGAGATTGATTTATATTCATTATAGCACATTAACTTAGAATAGATTTACTTTTAGTGGTGTTCACTTTAAATGTACTTACTTAATATTTACATTTCCATGCACATTAGACATTCTACGGAATGATCACGACCAGTTGCAAGGATAAACACGTATTCCCTTGGTAATCCAAGTAGCATTATTGCATGATTCATTTAGTAGCATAACACTTGGTAATCCTAGTAGTGAGTACATAAGTTCAAGATGTGTACAGCAAGTTTGGAACATATACTCATGGTCCTTAGGATAATTCCAAATTTAATTTTATTATTAATTAGATTAAATAATTAATTTTTATGTTAGTGATGGTTCTAACAACATCGTAATCATATGCCTTACTTTGGACTAAACCATACATGATAAAGCTACTAGTAGTCTACCTGGGAAAACAACAATCTACGATCCATGCTTAATGATCTAGATACCGCACTAGTCCCATCCACAAAATCTGACCAGACCACACACACATGCTTATGATTTATATGGTTCGGCATAGGAGACATTGTGCGACTCGTCATTGGTGGTGTTATCGAGGATGGTTGTAGCGATCTAGATTAGTCATATTATAAATGATCACTGTAAAATCATTAATTCTTTATCTTTTATGAAGTATTAATGTTTGAAGCCATACACACATTAATAATTAAAAACATATCTTCTTCACATAGGGCCTATAGTCCATTACATGATGAGAACATTGGTGTGAAAAATAATAGGATCTATATTGAAGGGAATTTGAGCAAATCACTACAAGTAAGAGTCTCATATGCTCATTTCGATCCCTACTATCAAAGACTATGTTCAACTATCGTGGATAAACCTACAGAAGATGGAACAAGTCCTAGAACAAAGAGGACCTCCTACACACCTAAAAGAGATGAACCAAGATATCGTAGGGGAGATACAGAAGCCATGATGATCCTCCTAGTTCACAATCTTCTTCTTTATCTTCAACGTCTAGTTCTAACAAAGATGAACATAGGTATCGAGTTAGAGATCCATTAAGGAGTCAAGATAGCAATAGAAAAATTGATCAATCACAAGATCCAATATACCAAATGGAGCGTAGATAAGATTATCATAATTGGATAAATAAAAATACAAATTATCAACATAGCATGTTTAATGATGATGAACCCTTGTTGACTACTGGAGAAAAGATACAAATCAAGGAGGTCACTAGAATACCCCATAGGTATTAAAGAAAGAGCCAAATCAAATGAATTAATATGAACAACATTCATAAATTTGAGGAAGACTATCATTCTAATCCACTACATCATTTACAAGCCTTCTATGATGCCTATTCCTTGCAAACTATTAAAAATAAGTGGAAAAAGATTAATCTTTCTTCTAGGATGCTAATAGAAGAAGTTAAAAGCTGGTATAGATTATTGGAAGTAGGTACAATTCACTAGTGGTCCATAATGCTTGAGCTCTTCAACGAGAAATGCCAAATCTATTCAAGAGTATCTAATCTAAGAAAACAAATTTGAAGATGGAAACAAGAGACACATGAATCCCTTGATGTAGCCTTTGGAAAATACTGTTCTCTATTACATAGGTGCTAAGGCCATGGATTTTTTCAAAAAGAGTAGTTTCATCACATCATAGATCACTTTCGTAATAAAATAAGGGAAACTCTTGGGATCTTTGGTCAAGGAAGATTATTAGAACTAAGAGTTCATTAGATATAAACGCTAATTGAATAGGTGGCAAAAGAAAGAGAGCTATGTAAAAGGAAGATTGTAGAGGAATATAACCAGGATCCAAGTCTTCACAAAAAGGAGATCCATATTTATGCTATGGAAAAATAGGTAGCTCTCAATAAGTTAATTTCACATAAAACCATGCTAATACAAAAGTCTAT
>MNCI01006052.1:537878-602793 GCA_015680685.1 Gnetum montanum | reverse complement strand
TTTCATATGCTACTAGCCCTTATGATACTATTTAAATAGAAACCATGGGATTCGATTGGTGGATGATGGCCATGTAGGTACTTATTAGGTATGATTGTGAGTTTTTTGGCTTTTACATGTCTTTATTTGCTTTGGTTGATGAGTAGTTGAATAGTTGATGTTTAAAGCTTTCCTCTAGCTCATGAGACATGCCATTTGGTGGTTGTTTAGAGCTCAAGTGATGCATAAGTTAAGGTTGTGTATCTTGATGTAGCTTAGGTTGTGTAATCCTAACTCGATACCTCTTTGATAGCCCTACAAATTGAACCCATGAAACTCATAAGTTATATGTTAAATAAGGTGGTGCATTGTAATTGGTTGAATCTATCCATGAAGATTATTATTGTTAAGAAACAAAAATTGTAATGGGCTAAGTTTTGTGGGTGAAGCTAGAATAGGGCCTTTGAGATGGTTGTTATACAACTTGAACGATCATCTATTTGTGTTAAGCAAGGAACTCTTGAAAAAATACAAAATCTTAGCTAGGTGAGCCTCCCAAGAGAATGTGGAATGGTGCTATTAAAAAATTTGTTGAAACTATAGCAAAGACCGAGTCTGTGTAGGGCATTGGTGCTAAGGTAAAGACCTTTTTTTAAGTTTAGAAAGCCTACCAAGTTGAGGGGGATTAAATCCAAACATAGAATTGTTTATAATGGGAATAGTTGACAAGAGAGATTTATGTGTCTTGAAGGTAATATTCCTTGTAAATTCATGGACCAAATACATAATACCCTCAATTGTCTACAATTGAAAAGGGCTTTTAAGATGCGGACTGACTGATCATAGTTGATTTTGTCACTTGCAAAGTTGTTCAACACCGAAGTTTAGCCATTGTAGCTCAAAATGATTGCAAAGCCAATTAGGAAGAGTTCCTTCCAAAGAGTTCTGATCCTCTGCAAAGTCGATAAGAGATTATGTGTTCATCCATGAGTTTGGTATTGCTCCAGAGAATCGATTCACTGATAACTCCAGAACTTGTAACTTAGTGAAGGTTGAGATCCATGCTAGAAGAGTACCATGCATTTGGTTAAAATTCAAACTTAGCACTGTCAAAGAAGTAAGATTATCCATTGACAAGTCTCTTTAATGAGTAACGTATAGGTTTGCTTTGCCATGGTTAAGTCTCTTCTTAGCATTCCAGTTGTCCCTGATTTGCAGAATAAATAAAGTTAAGATATCTTTTAACATCTTAAATTAATAAAAAGAAGTTACATGGAGTACATAGGTAAAGTTTGGAAATATAGCTTTTCAAAATATACTCAAAGGAATAAGCATTAAAAGTAGACCTAGGTTTACACCAGTGACAACAAAGGTGAAGAAGATCCAAAAAGAATCTTTTACTTTAGAGATTAGTTTAAGCATTGTATAGGGACCACACTAATATTCTGCAAATCACAAGCACTTTACCCATCCTAGAATTACCAATTTTGAATCTTTAATGACTTATTTTGTTTCCCACAATTTCTGTCCTTTTCATGAATGTAAAGGAGAGAATGACAAGGGACTACTTAGCTCAATGCTTATCCCCTAATACATCAAAAACCATTGTAATATATTAAAGAAATGTCATTCAAAGGCTTAATGCTCATTGTGTAATTTTAAGTCTTAAAACATTTAGTATAGAAGTAAGAAGCCGTAACCATATTTCAGAAATAAGTTATGCAATAGAAGCTTTTAAATCCCAAACTTCGAAACCCCATAATTTTTTTCCTTTTTCCTTTAACGCATTACCACTCACCTTTAAAACAGCAAGCAAGATAAATTATTAACGAGACAGACTTCCCACTTGGGAACAGCTCCTTCCTAATTTTTCAAATTTTTGAAATAAACGCACTACCTAGACTGCTTTTTCTGTAGTGGAAGACTCGTAAAAATTGCAATGAAACACAACATAAAATAAAACGATTCGTGCTTGGAATAACAAATTTACTGATTTTTATTGACTTGACTTTCTTCAGTGAAAAGAGTTCAAAATTTATGCACCCGGAAGACAGCATAGGCACAGTCACCCAACAAATATTATTTTAGAAGTTGGCATGGGTATGAGACTATTATTTTATATTGGCTCTTTCAATATTGACCATGGAATATGGTCTCCACTGCTTATAAATAGGCCGAGCAAGAATTTTGGATCATCACGATCCACAAACTTTAATTTGTTCATTAAAAAAGCATGTGTATGATGTGACAGCCTCCATGGATGTTGAACATGACACATTCAAGTTTGAACGAAAGCCAATCTGCAGTGCAACTGTTAAATGACTCAACATTTCAATGAAGGTAGAATAAATTTGGGGTTAAATTAAGTGCAAATGTTTATAACGTTAAAACAACGATCATTCAGATTCTTAATTCAGTTCAGGTTTGGAATTCAATCAGCAGTCGCTACATTTAAACATTCTGCAATGTAATCATACCATATCTTTCAGGTTTAAAAATTTGCTTAGGCCACAGAGACAAATGGTTGGGTTTCTGCATTGCTGCAAAGGATTGATGGTTATGACCATGGTGAGATTTAAGATTTTAAATATCATATGGGAATATACGATAGAGATTCCAGTTCTTTTTTAAATTTTATTTATAAAAAATTAATAAGAAAATCACCGAACTTTTCCATTTGAACTTGTTTTCTTTTATAAGAAAAAGATAAAAAGGACAGCGTCGTCAAGAGAGAGGACGCCCCTGTGAATACAAGTTACATAAAAATTCAACACCGTAGTAGATGATACATTACTGAGATATAAAATACAGAAAAAATACATTTAACACATCTTTCTATTTTTATTTATTTTCAGAACCGTATTCCTGGCCCAACATACATTACACATGAGATTTTTCACTTATCACTGAATTCTTCCACTGTTGAAAAACATGAACAAGACCTTCAAAACAACTCCCACCTGGGGCAACGGCGGCCTTTACAACATCACTCAATTTCCCAACATTTTCTCTAACAACAATTCCTGCCATTAAATCCATCACAGCTCGCTTTACCTCATCTCTGCCATACTAAAAAAACAAGACTTACTGCCACTGTCCCCCGATCTAACCATTCCCACAGCGATTTGAAGCTCATTCACCGACAGTAAGCGGCCAAGCAATCAATGGAACATTCCACAAAATACTCTCGATGTGTCAAGAATCCACGTGTGGCCTGCTGCTGTAAAATCCGCACCTGCAGAGCCCATCCCAACAAAACTCGGCCTCTGTCTGCAATCCTCCTCTCAAAACTCTCAGGCAAAAACCGCCTGGGATCACCCTCCATTCCATGCATTTTCTGCAGAACCCACAAAAGTGTCTGCTCACGTAACTCCAGCTCGCGCCTAGTTCTGATATCTGGAGTTCTCCCAGTTCGTCCATGCTTCCAAACGCCACAAACAAAACTGACCTCGGCGGTCGCAGATCCAGCCACTGTAAACACTCGCTTATACCAGAGTTTTCTTCTCTTTTTTCTTCTTCTTCGTCGGATTCAGGAGCTCTGATAACCGGAACTACGGCCCAGAACTCGGTATCTTGGTCCAGAACTTGGAATTTGCAGCCTCGCAGAGCTCTGAACTGTTGATTCTCCATCTCCTCTGATGAGTTCACCAGGAATCCTCGAACCTGCGACAGTGACCCAGAAACCAGCGCAGACTCGCCGCGACGTCTTCCCGAGGCGCCGAATGTATTTCTCCGTGGCGCAGCGGCGGCAGGCCCGGGATTTGCAGGCCCGATTCCGGGTTCAGGAAAGTTTTTTCCGAGATCGTGGGAGGGTGCAGCATGTAGCACAGTAGAGATGCATAAGCTATGAAGAAGCATTAAATGAGGATCTGGAATTTGGGCGGGATATCGAAAAATGGCGTGTCGAAGAAATCGGTTACGAAGGCCAAGATTGGGTCTGGTTCTGCTTCTGTTTCCCGGCGCAGCAGATCCTCCAGCAGAGGCTTCGTCTTCTGCTGCAGTGGATACATGTTCAGGAACATTGAGCTTGACATGGATACGTCTGGGATTGAAGGAATTTGCTTGAAGATGATATTCATGGAGGAGGAGGAAGAATAGGGGCTCTGCAATCATCCAGGAAGCTCTAAGGCACTGTGTATTGTGCCGTGATGAATGTGATGGAGAGATTATTATTGTTGTTGTTGTTTGTGGAGAGTCTTTTGCCAGTTCTAGCATGGGTATGAAGTGCCCCATTCCTGCTCCAGGAAATAGGATTACCTGGCTTCTTCTAAGTTTCTTCTACTGCCCTCCACCAAATTCTTCTTGGGCCGCCATGAATGGTTTCAAGGTCCAGAACTTTGCACAGCAGTGGTGTTAAGAATGAATTTTCTGATGGATTACTGTAAAGCTGTGCAGCTTTCTGCTCACTCCAATGTGCAATCACTTGCCCACAAGCCCACCAAAGAAAGAAAGAAGAGCACGTCAAACCAAATTGTCAATTTAATTATTCATGATTCATGAAGAAGGTGAAAAACAAGTGAGTCGATCCTCTACAGTTGGTATAGGAATTGTGCTGGGAAAATGTCGATGTCAACTTCTTACACCCATGTGATACATGTAATCCTAACCACTTGCATCCTGAACAACTAGCATAACCATCCTCATCAACTGGAATAGAGAAGACAAAGAAATAGGGATAACCACATATCTAAAGCCAAGATAAAGGAAGAACGTGAAAGGAAGTCTCAAGCCCTTAATATATCAAGGCAAACACTAATGCCATCAATTCCATTTCCTTCATCCAGATTTATACATGTGGTTTCATTCATGTTACAAGGTAGCATTCCTTGTGTCCATGTGTCCATGTGAATTTTGGTGAAGCACTATGGATGGAATTTGGTTTGGAAGGCTAAGTCTAAGGTGCATTTCAAAATGGTCATAGAGGTGGTGTTTCCATGGCAACATGGTGTGGTACATTACTATGGTTTTGAAGTATAGGAGCTTTGGTAGCAATGCTATGATGTGGCAACCCAACTAGAAGAGCTGGATGTGAAGTGGCCCTGCTAATGATGCTCACGGTAGACACTCAACAAATTTCACTAGCTATATCTGGACATTGCTATCATGCAGAAGGACAAGCTCATATGTGTTACCTTGAGTAGCAACAACCCTAGTTAGCTAGACCATAGTGATAGACTCTTAACATCCTATTATTCTAGTTAATTCACTTAGAATTTTTGTTTTAGATACACAGGAGTTAAAAGATGTTCATGTGTGAGAGGCATGGAAGAAGCTTTTGGTGGAGAAGCTTGTACATGGTTTGTGTTGCGCTCTACGTGAGGAGGTAGAGTGCAGAAGGATTAGAGAGAGTCCTTAAAACCATGTTTGTGAAGTCTCCTTTGTTATCCAAGATTTGGAAGAAGAACAAAACCAACCTTCCAATATCTTGATAAAAAATTCCTGTAAATGATGTGTGGCATGAAATTGAATAATACATACATTTCATGACAAGGTTGAGGGAGTGTGTCCTTCTTTGTTTTTCATGTTGACATTGAGAGGGTGATTGTTGGGAAATTGTAAATGCCAACATAATACACTCATGTGATCCCAGCCACTTGCATCCTCACCAACTAGCATAGCCAACCACCATGACATAGAGAAGATCAAGAAACAAAAAATGCTAGTTGGTAACATAAAGAAACCACATATATAAATCTGGATGAAAGAAATGCAATTCATTACCTTAGTGTTTGCCTCCATTTGATAGGGGCTTGAGACTTCCTTTCACTTTCTTCATTTATTGTGGCTTCCAATATATAGTTATCTTCCTTGCCTTAATATGATCCTATCCATCTGGGTTTATGTTTTAAACCCAACAAATTATAGTGTGAGAAATTGTTAATTAAAGACTTGAGGAAATGTAAATAAGAAAGTCACATCCAAATCAAGTTTTCTTATGCAAAGTGCATGCAACTCGTGCATGTCTTTTAAGATCTAAATAATGGGAACATGCCACCTAAGTATGAAACTGAAACAAAGAATTACGAAATTTTAAAATCCTATTTGGGTAAACTGCCCTGTCACGCAGGTGATCTGAGTTCTATCCCCGGAATGGTGGGGTAACAAATTGTTCAAATTTAAATCTTTGCTTCCTTTTCCAAGGAAATTTTATAACCCTAAGTGTGGTAACATTTGAGGACTTTGCAATTTTATTGTCATGAAATTTTAACCATATATGCCGTAACAGCATTTCGGAACTTTGTTACCTGTCAAATTAGAAACAAAGCTTACAAACAATTTTTTCTTATTTTTCATCTTTGTACGATGCACATTAAAAATTTGTACAATGTGATGCCAAAACATGAATCTACAAATAAAGTGCAGATTCCACATAACTTGGTGGTTACAAGGAGTTTTTGAATATTTAGAAAGGAAACAATGATTATACGTATCAGAAACAATTCATCTAACAATGCATTATTATAATTTAAGCAAGAAAGCTTCCAGGAGTTGAACAATTAATTTATTTTTTACATTATTAAGTTTTTTTCTATTTGAGCATTCAAGCTTGAGAAGCTATCTCCCACATTTCATTGCAATTTGTTTCTTTTGCTTTCCTTTCCTTTTCTTTTCTTTTAGAACAAAAGGGCAAGTCAATTATATTACTTCCAGATGAAAACTAATATCACAAAAAGTACAATAATGAGGTTATGGGGAAAAGAAACCTAACTAGGGAAGCAAAAGTGTCAGAAAATCCATGTGTAAAAACAAAACCCACACCCAACCAAGTATGGCATAATAAGTCATAGGTCAAACATGCTTAACATAGACATAAAAGGCCATGAGATGCACATCACCAAAAAGGAAAACCCCTACATTAAACAACAGCCCATGGGAATCACATCCAAAAACAAAAACAATGAGGTGTTAGCTTAGTGGTAAGATACTTGTTTTGGAAACTCCAAGTCATGCATTTGATTCCAATGAGCAATGTTAAGTTATATAAAGTACTAATTGGACTATGTATTTTGGGGTGTAGGCATGTTTCACTTATTTTAGATTCCAACACCCTCCACATCCAAAAACAAAAAGGGAAAAACAATCCTAAAAGTAGATTTTTTTATAACATTATTAAATGAATAAATTATTGAGGAAATTTTCACAATTAGCAATAGGGGAGTCCATCCCATCTAGGTCATGCCATGTGTCAAGAAAGAAACTTGGTTGGACAAAATGTGTTGCATCATTGGGCATAGTTGGAGCCTCAAGCATCAGAAGGGCTCAAATAACATGAGGAGGTATGCATAGAGAAACTAATGGGAAAGGGTGGTGTGTCCAACATGCTTGCCAACAAGACCATTGATCCCCACATGAACTATAAAGTTCCTGCCAAAGGCAGCACATAGGATTGATAGGCTAGATGTACCTCAAAAGCCATGGCCTAGAACCAAGCAACTAATAATGAGGTGTTAGCCCAGTGGTAAAACTCTTGATTTGAAACCTCCAAGTCATTGGTGTAGAGACTTACCAACTTAAAGTCTGTATAGGGGAAAGGTGCAGTTAGGCAAGAAGGGTCAAGGATCCATATAAGAAGCTAGTTTACAAAACCAAAGTTAAAGGGGAAGTTTGTTGAATTGCAAGCCTATGCCTATGAGGACAAGAGGTTTCACAAACTATTGGAAGGGAAAAATTGGAACCAACTGGGATCAATGGGGAGAATGTTAGGCCAAGAGACACTTGCAAATGGTGGACATGATAAAGGATTCAACATCAAATCACTATCCAATGACAATGGGACCACGATGTGAGTGGAGGAGTTACAAGATGGGGATGGGGGGAGAAGGGGGCTTAGGGATGATAGGGGATGAAAAGTAAGGAGCTAGGACAAGTGAGGTAGGGTTAGGATTAGGATGGCAAGAATTAAGAACAACCATGATCACTTGAGGAATGTCTTTAGGGGCTAACAAGGCTAAAGAGGACCATAGCAGCACAAGCTACAAACCATGAGAATGCCCAACCATGTGCCTGAGGAGCCCAAATTGAGGAATTTGAGGAATCCTCATATGAACAGCCATATGGATTTCCACTAAGGGCACCGTAGAGAGCCATTTATGAAGGTTCTCTACATTAGACATATTATTAAGTCAAGAGTAGCACAATAACCTAAAATAAAAACCAATTAGTGTAGAAACCTTTACATAAAGAGTGAAATACCTAATAATTTGTCATATGACCTTGGACCTTCTAATGGTATGCACAATACATCCTTCTTGTATTTACATATTTTATCATCCTTGATTCTTCATTTTTCTTTCCAAAAGTTTTGCAAAAGTAACTTTTATTACATGATCTTTTTTGCAAAATAAATCAATATTGGAAACAAATCTTGTTGAAGAGCCATTTTATGTTTTTGAAAACCAAAGAGAGCCAATTTAAGTCGAAATTATATATATATTTATCAGATATGATAGAAGACATATACCAAAGTCAAAATCATAATTTAAGATATTCTAAGTTATCTTTGTTAAAGAGTAGGATACATTATTTTCTCTTTTGTCATTTCTCCTGTACAATACTTGTTTAATTGGCAAAATTTTCTGCAAGGAAATTTTGCTGTATAAATACAAAGCTAAAGTAGAATGAAGTTTGAATTGGCACCCTTCTTTGAATGTAGCCTACTTTTTTATTTAGCCAATCTATCACCTTTTGTCCTTTTTACTTAAGCCTACATTTACATTGATTTATATTTTAGCTGAGATGGGCACCTTAAACGTATGTCGATGATTAATAAGTTTGTCTGTCTTACAGCCTCATCAACTCTGGCAATGACAATTGTGCTAGTTCACCAAATAGCAATTGTTCATAAGGAACAACCTATGTTGACATAATATATGGCAAATTTCAACAATATACCTGCCTTCTCTTGGGCCTCTACAATCTGCAGGGCTAGGGGGTTGCTTTTCCTACTTCTTCTCTCTATGGGTTCTATTTATTGTCACATTCATTCTGCTATTCAAAATTATTGTCGACAGCCAGCGAGTTATTAGTTATTGAAGGTAAAAATATCAATAGCCAGCAAGTTAGTGTTGTTCTATCATTTGCCATTGATATGCAACATTATTCCATATGATAAGCATCAATAATAATTACCATCAGATATGATGTTTAGAAACCACATAAAACTCAACTCGTTGCATTGGAGTAATATATTTGGTATTTTGGTTCCCATTCTCTTTCTAGCTAGGAAACTTAAATTTGACATTCTTTCTTACCTGCAGATACAACATGACACTACTATTTGAAAATGATATATAACCTTTTGCAAGATTAATGGTGTAAAATAAAAGAGCATTGAAATGTCAAAAATTCAACTTTCCAAATTTGGATCGATGGGAAAGTGGTCATATAGGTGCATTGTGATATCTTCTTCTTCAGATGAAGAAGGTGGAGTTAATGATAATGGCACAACAGCTGTTGCAGCTCATAGTTCAGATTTGGTGGATAGTAAACTGAAGAAGCGCAGGGATGCTAAAGGATGCTCTGTTCCTAGCACCGACTTACTAACAGCTGGCCTTGGTATAAATGAGGTGAATTTTGCTTGCTACGAAAATGAATATATGATGGGATTATTTTCTTTTTGTTGTATTTACCCAGGTCAGGTTAATTTTTAATATCATTTCTATGTAATTGTTTTCATATTGTTTCCTCATAATGCGAGGATAAGATTTCTTATATGAACATATGGATATTTTTTCCCTATATTATGTTTTAGTTTCTTTCTTTATTTTTTAAATGAAAAAAAGGTGGGGATAGCATTAGCAGAAAAAATGTACATCAAAGAGTGAGCGAAGAGCTCACCAAATCAATGAAAGGGGGCACCAAAAACACCCATCAGAGGTTACAAAGCAGCCCTGAAATAGAACCAAATATAACGAGGGAAACAGAAAACCCATAACAGCTAACGCCCTATCAGCAAAAAGGTCATCATCCCAAAAACCAGAAATGCCCTTAAAACCCATTAACTCCTTACTAATCCTCTTACTTATACAACAAAATCTATCGTACATCATGTGGGAAAAGGTAAAAATGAGCAAGCGCGGAATTCCTTCAATTCAACGTGGAGCATGTCCAACCACATCCTATCCTTTTCAACCTCAAGAAAGTAATGTGCCTCATTTAGACTCTTAAGCTCATTAGCACACTACTGCTATTCTTCCGGAGGCAGATGGTGCCATTTTTCCAGGTGCAGTTGTAACAATTACTTCCTGACATAAGTGTTGATGTCCTACGTACATGCCTGAAAATTCACACCTAACACCAAGTAAGGACATTTCCCATATGCAAATTAGGTCTTGGCATTTATGTGTTAGTTTCAAAATGATTGTTAACTTTGAAATTTGTTGGACCATATTTGATTTTACACTTTTGAATTGTAGAATTAAACTATTGGTTAGACAACTTCTAGTTAAGAATTTAAGATTGTTCAGTATCTAAACATTAGGTTCAAGGTTAAAGTCCATATGTGCCACCTGGGGTATGGTAAACCTACATCTTTTGGTTGATGTGAGGTAGATTGCTGGCTATACAACCATCATTGAATCATCTGCTTATCCTAACAGGTCACCTGAATTGATATGACTAAGAGAATGACATTGAATCATAGAATTAAACATTTTATCCTTTTTCTCATCATTTCTGTTGTATTATCTTTATATCTCAATGTGTCTTCCTGCTTGCTTGAATTTGTCTTTTATTGTTTATGACATATCATAACTGAAACATTGAATTCCACTTTGTTTAATCAAATAGGTTTACGAGTAGTAGATCTTTAAGACTTGATTTTCAATCTTCCATCATCAATTGTGGAAGGGTTTTGAAAACTTGATCTTTTAGAGAAATACAAAAGAACAAATAAACATGCTTGCAATGTATTTCAGTATCGTGTATCACAGGCTTGTAACAAACAATATAAAGGTACGTAAAGCTTAACAAACTTGGATATTATACACACATGCATTCATCAACTATTTGTTTGCTCACCTGTTAAAGGATAAGATAAAATGTTGGACTGAGTCCATCAGCTACACTTTTGTTTAAAATGCTGTATTTGCACTCTTGGTGAGCAGAAGCAGGGAAATGTGAAAACTCTATACCTTGTCTTAAAGAAAACAAAGACCTTGCACACTTACCCAAGAAAAGATACGCCTTCACTTAAGAAAACATATAAATGTCAAATCAAATATAATGGTTTTCTGATATTCCATGTGCAGTCATGTTTGCACTGACAGTCTGTGCATAGTAAAGTAATAAACAACTTCTGGTGAGGTCACAAAAAATCTTTCTTTGTAAAACTAAAGCACTCTATCCGGGCAAAATGAACATGAAAACCCAGGTTGAAAGTTTTCCAGTGTAGCTGGATTGTGTGAGCCAGCTACTGAATATAGGTGGGCAAAACGTTTTTCTTGAAATCATATGCAACTTCCCTAAACCCTTACAACCAACTTAGGATGATTAGAAATAATGTTTTTCACAAGCCTCTGAAATTTCTTCTATAGCTTCAATAATCCAATTGGAACAGCAAAGTAAAACTTTAATTCAGGAACCAAGATGATAGGAAAAGGAATTTAATAAAGACCGTCAGTGACTAAATAAGCTCTAGCTTGCAGAACCTTTTGCTACAACTTGCTGTGATATTATATGAAAAACATCAGGGAAGTATTACAATAGAAATTAGAGCCCTTAATCTTTATGCAGCTCTGAATTTATCTCACAAAGGAAAATCATTACCTTTTAAGGTACCATTGTGAATGAATTGAATAAATAGATGACATGATGTACTACCCGTCAACATAAATCACATGAGCTAACATGATATGTATATGACCTATACTGTTGTTATCTTCTACCTGGAGGAATTTTGAGGCACTAAAATTTTGGTTCAGTGAGAATATTAGTATTACAGGAGACCAAATTATGTGGGGAGATACCAGTTCTTCTTAGTTAAATAATGCTTACCCTACTCTTCACAATAAATTTCATTGTCCCCTTATGGAATCTTGGTGGAGGTGGAGATTATTGACCACTGCCTTTTCTAATGGCTAAGCATACATGAGTTCTAGCACTGCTTTGAGGGCATAGCAGGTTTTTAAATCAATGATGATGGTAACTTAGTGACTGCATTGAGACAGTGGCCAACTGCCTGTGAGAAATGGCAGTGATGAAACATCATTCTCTTTTTCCATGTTTATTATATTTTTGTCAAATTGCATATATTAAGTTTTAGTTTTCTGGGATCAATTGGCAGCCAAGTTCCCTTTTCTTTCAAGTGTTATAGACATGAGTTATTGCTTCCAAGAAGTATTACACTCCTAAACCTAACTTCTCTTATTTAGAAGCATTAAATTTTCTGATATAACATTTAACATAGGTATTTGTTATGAAAAAAAATGTCAAATACTAATTTTATAAGCATTTTGTCTATCTTTTGGTGAATATAATTCTCCAACACCCTAGAATGTAATGTTAATTGTGTTTCTGTTTATAGATATTTCAAATTTTCAATTTTTGTTTCTCTCTTGCTATTCCAAGAAACAAACAGTTCATTCTTTAAGCGTTTCTCTCAATGCTGACAAGGATTTTAAAATGATTGCTGAAAACAGTTCATTCTTTAAGTGTTTTTTTGGACTTTCTTTGTTTGATTGATTTCTGAAGGATTGGCCTACATTTATTCCAGACCCTTTTTCAGAAGCTACTCCATTTGATCCCAAAGGTCAAGACGGAGTCCCAAAGGTCAAGAGAATTTGACTTCACCAGCTTGGCCAAGTATGATAGAAAACTCATGTATATTTGAACTACTAACTAATTTTATCCTTAAATACTCATGTATGACTATCATAAACCCTCTACTAGAAAGAGCCTATGGAATTTTTTTTATAGATAATTCTATTTCATTATCCATTTACAAAACTTTTTGAATTTTTAATTTGATGATCCTAAGATGATGTTTTATGAAAGTCCAACGCTTTTTAGGTTAAGCCTTTAATTAATGAGTTTACTCTAACTTCGTAGAAAGGAGGAATGAAGCACAAAAAGATTCTTCAAACACTGAAGTTGGATTGTGGGTTGACAAATATGAACCAAGGACATTGACAGAGCTTGCAGTGAACAAAAAAGGGTTTCTAATGCTTACTAACCTATAGACTCTGGCATTACTAGTGAGCATTTTAATGAATTTTGGAAATGTTCTTCATGTCCTGTTTTTGGCATGCAATATAATTGTCTATAATAATTAGGAAACATTTTATCCTTTTTATAGCATGTTTTTAATACATGAAAGTTTATACAATGCTAAGTTCCTTACCTGTTTTGGTTAGGTAGCTCAAGTCAAAGCTTGGCTAGAAAGGTATTAGTTAACTTATTTGAGTGAATATTCCTTTTTGAAATAGAAGACCAAAAATGAGCTATAGTAGAGAATAGTTTTTTATGAAGAATTTTGGACTCAGAGCCATTGCTGTCCTGGGCACAAACTGTACAGACATTACATATTATCAGTTACTTTACTTGTTTTTATGTTTTTTTTTTCAATTTTAAAACCGCTTTTAGTGTTACTTAGAGGAGATTTTTTAAGTGTAACTTGCATACTTCTATTATTGGTTAGAAATATTAATATTATTACAACAAGAGGGCTGTTTGTAATTAAGGGACATTAAATTACTGTAGTAAAGTATCACTGTAAATATTTGCTAGTCATTCTTTTCATGTAATTACCGTGAAAAAACTTCCTTGTGGAATTCATGCAAAAAAATGTTTTTATTTTCTTTTTTCAAATAGTTTTTGGTGGGGATATCATCTAATAGAAGAATGTGCTAGCACGTGCCCTTTTCGGTAGCATATGACTGAATGTATTGCAAAATTTAATAAAAGAAAATGATGTTCTTAATATCATTCTTGTGATGAATTTCAAAATTTGACTAGGATTTGAAATGGTAGTGGGTGGGAACACGAAGGTTGGGGAAGGGACTGTTGGTTTTTGTGGCATGTTAGGTGGGCTTGATGAGGTGGAAGGACCAGGCACAATCACGTTGAGAGAGGGCAATGAGGATGGTGGGGATGGTCTGCTAGGTGTGGTCGAGGTGGAGGGGGCCATTGGAGATGGCAAGCCGATGTAAGCTAGGGCTGACTTTGTGGCTGTGGGAGGTGGGTGGCCAAGCACAGGTAGCTTGGAGGTGTGCTCTAGGGAGGGGGGGCATCACGTGCTTGCAGGTCATGCAATTGCTAGAAGAAGGTTTATGCACATTGGGGCTTAACCTTCTTCGCAAGTTTGTTTCTAAGGGGGCCCACCCTAGGCTGGACCTTATCCATTGATGGGTGGGTATTACATGGGGGTTGGAGAAGGTGCAGATGCGTAGTCTAGTGGATGAAAGGCTCCTGTTTATTTTTTATTTTGTTGAAGACAAGGAAAAGGTGTTTCTTGGGGGGTTGTAGTTTTATGGGGCTTAGGGACTAACCCTTGTGCCTTGCCAGCTAGGGGCCCACTGGGATGTAGACCTTTTCACCCAGGCACCAGTTTGGGTTAGGGTTATGGACTTGCCTTTGGAATGGTGGATGCCAGAGTTTCTAAAGTCACTGGCAGGGATGTTCGGAGAATTCGTGAAATTTGACAAGTGTATGGAATCAATGGAACGTATGGAGTATGCCGGTTTTTTTGTTTGGAGATTGTTAGGGTCGGAGGATCGGGTTCAAGAGATTGTTTTGGAGATGTTGGTAGGAAAGGAGACCTTGAGAGTGGAATATGAGAATTTGGAGGCAGATGCATTAGGGGTGCATGAAGGGGTTTTGGACATTGGGTGTACAGTGTGTGGCAAAGGGAACCATTCAGAGGTGGCATGCAGGAGTTGAATGAAAGACCTTCACTTAACCCAACAATGGACAAAAATGGGGAGGAGGGGCCGCCCTGTGAAACAGGGGCCTCTCGCTAAAGGTTTTAGGACATTGAGGCAACAAGCGACAATGAGAGTGCCTGCTCAACCTATGTCTTTTGGGTAGCAAGAGCATGGTGTGGCATCTAAGTGGTCCAATGAGTCAAGTGCGAGGCTAACGTCAGAAAGGTAGGCATGGAGTCCAGAAGGGGTTAGGAGAGAGGATGTTCCCCCCTCACCCCAAAAGGCGATGGAGGTGAATTTACCATCACTTGGAGATTGGGTGGGGGTTGTGCGAGGATCCTTGTTGCCTAGGATGGATGAAATCCTAGAAGCACAGAGGGCTGTGAATGGAGGTTTTCTAATTTCTCAAGAGTCGAACTAGATTGGATGCCCACTTTCACCCATGGCTTATGGAAAAATCACACAGATGGAGATTGATTTGGGAGTTTAGCCTACCTTGAAGGAGGTGTACAAGAAACGTACACTTAGTAAGCCATGAATATTCTTTCATGGAACTGCAAGGGGTAGGGTACCCCCTATAAACGTAATACCTTGCGAGATCTATTGTGGTGAGAGGGATGTGATGTTGTCTACCTGTACGAGACAAAGTAGCTATTGTAGTGGATAGGATGACAAACTCATTTTGTGCCTAGTTTTGGAAAAGCAGGGGGTTTGGCCGTGTCGGTGAAATGGCCATTCAGTCAGTTTGATTCAGCTAAGTGGAGTATTACAGTTTTGCTTCTAGATGAAGGAATATGGCTCACTAACTTTTATGGATCCCAGCTCTGGTAGGAATGGTTGTAGGAGCTGCAACGAATTGCCACACTTGTCGACGTTAATCGATAGATTATGAGTGACAACTTCAACCAACACCTATTTGCTTGGGAGAAGATCAGTGGTGATATGGTAGACTTGCCGGAAAGCACACATTGTTTGGAATTCTTACAAGAGCATGATTTGGTTGATGTGGAGCTTATGGGATGCTAGTACACATGGAGCAATTGGTGTGGGGGGACGACATGTTTGGACCAAAACTCACATTCTAATGGAGTTAGGGGTGCGATTGGAAGGAAAAGAGAGGCTCGCATCTGACCATTGATATTTGTGTTATTAGGTGGGAAGTGTGGCTAGCTTGAAAACTTCCCCCTTTTGTTTTGAGCAATATTAAATAACTAAACCCTTGCTTAGGCCGTTGGTGACATGGACATGGGTAGATTATAATGAACATATAGACCCTAGGAACTTTTTGAAGAAGGGTCTTTCTTGTTTGAAGTAGGCCACTTAGTCTTTGAAGGTTGAGGAGAAGTTCTCATTTAGGAAGGGGCAGGAGGAGCTATTGTCACGTTTAGTTGTGTTGCAGGCAAGGTAGGAGCATGGTGAAGAGGTTACGATAGAAGCAATGCACTCAGGCTTACTGGTTGCGTTAGGGGGATAGAAACACTAAGTTCTTCTTCGCCGTGGAAAAAGCCAATTGGGTAGCAAAGGAGCTAAGGCGTTGGCATAATGGGAAGTGTTTGACTACTCCTTAGGATGTGGCCCAGGTCATGCAACAATACTAGGTGGATATTTGGGCTTATCGGCAGACCTCATCCATTTTGGTATCGATGAGGTTGATGCTAGGAGAGGTGGAGAACAAAATGTTGTTGGAGCCTTTCTCTTGGCAAGAACTAGAGGAGGCGTTGGGGACTATGCGGTTTGACCAGGCTCCCAAACCTGACGGGTGGTTGGTGGAATTATTCAAAGAATTTGTTGATGTGCTAGGGGCCAATCTTTTGGAGGTGTTTAACTGGATGCTACGTAGACAACAAGTTTTCCACGAAATTAATTGTTTGAGAATTGTGCTTCTGCCTAAGGTGGCTAATCCATCTAACCCATCACAATTCCATCCTATTGGGGTGTGCAATACTTTGATTTGGATTTTTATGAAGATGCTTCTGAGGAGGTTGGAGTTGCTCATGCCATAGCTTGTAGGAAGGAACCAAGCTCATTTCATTAGGGGGCATTTTATTCAGGATTAGATCCTACTACTCTAGGAGGTGATGCATTCAGTCCAGAGATCTTGGTATCTTGGAATGTGCATAAAGTTGGACATTAAGAAGGCATATGATACTGTTAACTAGGATGCCCTAACTAACATTATGGCACAAAATGGCTTTGATCCTAGTTTCATTGCTCTGTGTATTCAAATTCAGGTTTCCAAAGCTTATTGCTTTGATATTGGGGGTAGGCTATGGGGGTTTTCTTCCCCAGGGAAGGGATTGTGGCAAGGTGATCCTCTTTCTCTATAATTGTTCATTCTTGCTATGGATACACTACAAGTGTATTGCCAAGCGGAAGGGATCCGTGGTCTTAATATTGCTAGGTTAGATTGTGTGATGGAACATTATGCTGACGACACAATGATCTTCTCACATGCAGTTGTGCCACATGTGTAGGATCTCAATAGGGCTCTTGAGTGGGTGGCGAATGAAATTGGGTTGGAGGTCAATAAAGCTAAGTGCACTATATATTTATCTCATACGTCCAGTATGGTTAAGGGGTGCATTCTACAAGTGTTGGGCATGATGGTAGAGATTGATCAGGATAGTTATTTGGGGCTTCCAGTTTTTTCATGGCATCAGAAATATACTTGGAGCATCCTTATTCGTTGACTGCAACAATGGATGGACCATTGGATGGTGAGATTCTTGACGTGGAAAGGTTGAATGCTATTGGCTAATTTTGTTTTGTCAGTGATGGCATGTTTTACAGTGGTTGTGGTGGCCCCGTATAGCGGCGGTGAATAAAGTTGACTAGATTATTTGAAACTTTATTTGGTTGGGTGGGAAAGGAGGATTGAAGTTGCACCGAGTCAATTGGGACACTGTTGCTCAGCCTAGAGAGGTGGGGGGATTGGGGGTAATGAAGTTTCAAGATTTAGGTTTGATGGGTTATCAGATGCTGATCAATCGTGTTGCCCATAGTGGTCCTGATCAGGCTCAATGGATACAGATCATCACGCCCAAATATACATAGTGGATAGTCGACTGAAGAGACTCTTTCATTTGGAGAGTAGTATGTAAGCATGTTAGGAGTGTGACTGTGTTGGGCATGATGGGAGAATTTCCAGAAGCTCTCATTAGATATAAATTTCTTACAGTGAGTGGGTGGCGGGTCCTATGGAAGGGCCACTTGCCTGAAAAGATTAAGGTCTTTTTGTGGTTGATGAATCATGGTGCACTACCTGTGTGTAGTTTTGCAAAATTGTGGGATGTGCATGGTTGACATGTGTCCACGTTGCATGCAGTCCTCGGAAATGGATCAACACTTTGTTTAGGAATGTGCACTTCAAATTCAAGTGTGGTAGGCGTTAGCATAGTCACCTACTCCGTGTTTATTGCATCTCACTAGTGATTCAATGAGTGTTGTGATTCTTTTGATGACTTGGAGGGCTCGCAACCTGTTGATTTTTTGCAATAAGTGGTTACCTACTTTAGTATAGCTGGTGATTTGGGGGCGTAGGCTCTGGCATGAAGCTACAATTATGATGGGGTAGACTCCTACTTTTGAGGTTAATTGCGAGAAGTTTTGGCAAAACATCGAGTTATGGGAGTTGGTTTGTAGAGTCGGTTGGGATGAGGTCCTACAACTATTAGGGGGGACCTAGAGCTACATGATGATGCTTTTTTTATGGATTTGGTAGGGAGACACCACAAATGTCAAAGGGGTCCACATCATGCTCACAAAGGTGTTGCTGGTTGATTGTTTGGGGGTATTGTCATCAAGGGAAGTCATTCCTCATGGTAGGGGGTTTTAGGATGCATAGGTCTTTTTCAAGGGGGCCATCCCTAAAACGATGAGTGGGCATATCTTGGTCCTACCAAAGTTTTGGCAAGAGGTGGTGGATTTGGTGGATCATTATTTCATCTAGTCCAAAAACATGTTGAAGTTACAAGGGGTCCAGTTTACGTTTCTAAAATGTCTAAAATTTAGTCGATAGGTCAACAGGTTTTTTTATGGATACTTTATAGCGGTAGCAATGCGGGTGACATTTAGGGTTGATTATTGCCCTCTAGAAATTAGGACTTCTACCTAGACCAAGGCAATTGTGGCCAGTGCTGAAGTTTGTCTATACTAGGAGGAGGGAAGTGGTCGTGGTCCTCGGGAGGGGTTTGTTTGTCATGGAGGATGAGGGGCCCCATAGGGGGTATGGTCGATAGGTGTTGGAAGAAGTGTGGGTGGTTAGGGAGGAGTTGGAGGCTACTCAGGTGTAGATTCAATGCCTAGAAGTGCAAAGCGTGCTTAAGGAGATGGAAACTGAGATGGCCAAGGAGAGTACACGTATGGCGGTGGCCAAGGCAATTGAATAGGTAGTTGAGGAGGCTAGATGGGTCACAGGTCGAGCAGATCACTTGGGAAGCCAAGTGGGAATCCTATGAGTAGGGTTTGGCTTGGCAGCTTAGTGCAACGAAGCACATGATGGTGGACAAGGAAAAAGAGATGTGGCGTAAGTGGGATCTTAAGGAGTTGGCACTGAGAGCTACATTGGAAGATTCGCTGTGGGAACAGATCAAAGTGGAAATGCTGCAGGCAGAGTAGCAAAACACTAAACGTGAGCAACATGAGAGGGTGAAGCATGAGTGGGATAGAGATGAGGTGTTGGAATGTCAACATCAGATTGATTGTGCTCATGAGAGCAGGGTTAGGTTTTGGATGTGGGTGGACAAATGCCCATATGTTGTTATGGATATCTGTGGTCAAACGCCGTGGGAGGCGCTCCATCACACATCCGACAAACTACTGCCAGGTTGCATTCCAATGGTAAAGGCACTACGGAGGCTGCTAAAGAATTTAAATAGGTGGCAACTTTTGTTGATATTGAATAGCATAGGAGGATGCCCGATAACATTCATGCTCAATAATGGGCTAAATGCCCTTGTCTGTGGTTCTCCAAGAGACTCTAAAATTTTGGTTGGGGTTTTGGTAGCATGATTTTTTTTGGGTGGGAAATGGGGTTGTTGCTGGCCCATGCCCTGTTTTGGCTTTGGCTTGTGTTGTGCCTCTATTATTGTCTTAACTTTTCCAGTGTTTGGTGGGATGGGTGTTTTGTTGCTGGGCAAGTGCTTCGTCTGTTGTTAGGGGGTTTCAACTTGGGGTGGGTTTTTTGCTTTTGGGTGGTAGACTAGGCATCCTACCCCGTCCAGGTTGGATGGCCTTCTTTATGCTTTGTACAGTTCTTTTTCTGTTTTTGCTTGTTAATACAAATTTTGTCTGACCTTCTCTTCAAAAAAAAAAAAAACATACAAAACAAAACAAAACAAAAACAAAAAAAAAAAAGACAAATCATTCTTGTCATGCAGTCGTGATTTTTTTTTTTCTGTTTCACAGTATCAAATAGGAAACAACGTTTGCTGCTCACAAGGCCAACAAGAGCAGGGAAAACAGTAAGGCATATTTTTTTCTATGATGTTCATGTTTTAAGAGCTTGATATAGTTATGAAGTTGCATATGTTTCCTTTTTGAATAAGTAAAAGGATGATTTTATTAACAATAAAATTTAGATTTGTAGTACATCCAAAAGTTCCTTGGGATCTTAGAGATCAAGCAAGAAACATGATCAAGGATCCATTACATATGTAGCCAACATAAAAAATAAAACAATAAACTGACAGAATAATCATTCTTTTTGTTCACATTCTATGTTTTAATTGTCTTTATTGTCAACTACATGCTATAAAGTTGACCTGTAGTATAGAGATGCCTTTGAAAACCTTCTTGTTAATTATTATTCCCACCTCAGTCACCTAATTTCCTGTCAAGGATGGTACCCAGCCTTTAAGAAAAAATATTGGTGATAGTTATAAGTCTGTAGTTGTTCACTACAACTTTTTGTCACTTTTAAATGGCATCAAAGCTTTGATAATCACCTATTGTATGCCGAATCGGTTTTACTTTTAAGTCCTTGATATATTTTTCTTCAAGTTCTTGTCAAATTTTTGGACCATCCCATTTTAGCATTTCAACAAACATTACTTTTTGCGTCTGCATTTTTTTCGAGAAGCCAGCATATTAATGTTGAAATGGACCGATAAAAAAATAAAATGTCTTAAATTCCAGAAATAAAAACTTGCTAACGAAATCAATTTTATTTGGCAACAGTTTCGAGAAACAATTTGGCTTACTTTGATGTCTTCAAATTTTTTATATCTTTTCTTGTACCGTTAATTTTTTATAACTCTTAATCATGCCCCTCATGATTTTTGAAGTATTTGTTAGCTAGTGTTTCTTGTACACATCTTGTAATGAACAACTGTATATTGCTTATGAGTCATATATCTCACAGCATTTTTTGATACATCTAGTAACACAATTACGTAGTTTTCCCCTTACTTCTGCATCTCCTATTGAAATTATTTTTGATGCTTTTTAGCAATTTGATTAAAAACCCTTTATTTTGAACCTTATGGCTAATAATTCCTTTGATATAAAATTGTAGGGGATGATGTGGTGATTCCATCAATTTATGCCCATCTTAGGTTCTGATTTTTGCAGCATGAACTCCATGTTGAAAATAACACTCTTGAAGAAGCAATTTTTAATGAGATTATGCAAATTTTTAAATCCAGTAGATATAATTAATACATATTTAGCTTCAATCACATTCTTTCTTCTAATTAACTAAATGAAATTTTGCTGCCATCTCTTTGACAATTTTTTTTCCAATAAAACTCCTTTCAAAGGCTGCACTTTACATTTCAAAGGTTGCTACAATCCTCTTGATAGTCTAAATTCTACCTTACAAATGGATGTGGCATCTGAATCCATTGTTCATGCAGACCTAATTTTGCCTGCATAATACCTTGATATCTTGTATTGGATGATCAGGATAGGCTTTAATTTTGCTTCATTTATTTTTAATTTCAGATCCAAGTATTGCCAATTATTTAAGATTTATGTAGACAGTTTCCATATGTCATTAATGACCTTAACCTTTAAGTGGATAGATAGTAACTTCTTATTTCTGTCCTCTTTTTCATACAACTGTTAAGGTGGTTGCAAGAATTTTGGGAATGGAAGTATTTGAATGGGACACACCAGTTTCGACACTTTGGAGGAGTACCTACACCTGGTCAGTTCTGGTAAGCAGTGTGTATGTTACTTTTCCGTTGTCATACACTAAGAGTTTTTAGCTTTCTCTATACATCTGATAACCTTTTCAATTTTGGTACCATCATTATTAGATAATTTGCCAACGAGCTCATATCGATCAAAGCTCGGTGAGTTTGAAAATTTTTTGGAAACAGTCCAAAACTACCCACTGTTGCGTGTCTGCTCTTCAAATGCATTAGCTGGATCATGGAAGGAGCACTACTAGTTATAGATGACATGCCTGTTATCATTAACTGGGAGACTTGTCAATGCCTTTGTCAGCATCTTAAGAATCTTGCACTGCATGCACGTTATCCCATAGTATTCATCCTCACTCACTATGCTGAAGTTGGAGATAATGATTGTCAAAGTAAATTCACACAAGAATTGGAGCTAGCTCTTGAAGAAGGCAAAGTAAGTAAGGTGGTGTATTTTGTACTTTTGATTTTGTTGAATATTTGTCTTTCACCTTTGGTCTTTATAGGTTAAGGCAATTTGCAGGGTACATTCAATTCCCTACTGCAAAATATATCACAACAGTGCTTTCGAAAATATGGACAGCAGAATATTGTTGTTCACGACCTGAATGGCTACATTTTGTTTCTGAAAGTAGTGGGGGAAATATTAGAAATGCAATAAATTCCCTTCAATTCTGCTGTCTTAGCCAAGTAGCTTATGGAACCATAAAGGAAAACATGGAGAGATCTCGCTTACCCAAAGCTAACTGTAAAAGGAATTCAGTGAAGCGTCCCTCTAAATCTTGTTCCTCATCTTGCAGCCCATCAGAGCATACATTAAATGCACAGCTCAACAATGGTCGTGATGGAACACTTTCTATCTTTCATTGCTTGGGGAAATTTTTACACAACAAGAGAAACCCACATAACTTTGAAGATCCAGGTATGATTTTTAACCTTTAAAATGATCCATATTTATGAAATGGACTCATATTTATGATTTTGTCTTTGATCATTAGAATTATCAAATATTACTATAAAGTACGTACAGGGCTACTGGCAGTTTGGTGTTGCTGGAAATTCAATGCGGAGGCAGAACATAACGGAAAATGAAAGGAAACAGAAAAGCAGAAACACAATAAAATAGGAGCACAAAACGAAACATCTTTATTAGCAAAGAAAACACATAGCATCCTTAACCTAAAGCCAGAGCACATTGAAATCCTTCAAAACTGCAAGAGCTCACAGCACACTCTGCAAACAATTCATTAGAATTGAAAGCTGTTTTTTTAATTACAAAATGGCTTCTCCAATATAACATTTTGTTTGGTTCAAAACCCGGGATGAGTGTTAGATTACTTTATAACTTATACAGTACATGAAGTAACATAACTACATTTTTCACACATTACATAATATAATAAAGGGACATATAATTTTACAACTTTATAACGACTACATGGTAACCAAAGTACAATAAAATATATAGCTTTACTTTCTTACAATTTTTCCTACCGAAATAAATCTGGACAGCCTTTAATAAATGAAGAGATGTCCATTGATTACATCTCAGTTATCCTAAGTTGCTTTTTGTGAAAATCATGCTTATTCACTGTCATTTTTGTTATGACACCAACCAGATTCCTTTGAGTCAACTTTTTGAGCATTTGCTAAGCTCTTTTTTGCAATTTCTGTAATAGAATCAATCTTCACATCTGTCTAGTCTTAACATGGTAAGCAGGTTTGTTAGCCAAAAAGTTTGCACTTTGACTATCACAAAATAAAAATATTGATGCTACTACAACCATGAGATTTGAGAAAACGTTGCAGGGAGAACATCCCCTTGTAAGCTTTAGACAAGGCTGCAAACTCTGCTTCAATGGCTGACAAAGTTACAAAGGGTTGAAGCATTGACAAGTGGCTCAGAACACCATCAACTAACATAAAGGTATAGCCTATTGTTGACCTTCTAGTGTCTCTACCAACAGTGAAACAAGTCCTGAATATTCAAATTTTCACCGCCAAAATAGAAACGGGTAAACTGTGTGCCTTTTAAATATCTTAAAATTTATTGTATAGGCAGCTAATTATCCCAAGAAAAATTACTTATGAATCTACTAGCAATGCTAACATAAGTGATCCAACCATAATTTGATCCAAGGAGAACCGTATGAGCAATACATTTTAACTTCTTGGCATCTTCTTCTGTACTTGATTAGTCATTGTTGGATAATCGAAACTGAGAAGCTAAAGTAAAACTTAAAGTTGTTGACTTTGTTGTCTTCTTATTGCAATTTGCTGTTTCTTGGCCAACTGATTTAACTACCTTCTTGCATATTCCAAGGTTTGTAACTAAGGCGTTGCATTTAGAGAGTTATTTCCCCTTCCAAAAAATTGGAATATTTGCATGTATGTCAGCCAAAGTCTAGCCATTGTGTTTCAACTGTGGAGTTTTGGGCCTATCATCCAATGTGATGAGCTCCTCATTTGTCTTTACAATGGTGACATCTCACAAGATCACAATTTGTCATTGCTATGGAAAGAACACCTTGTAGTCCTTTGTGCAATATCCGATGAAGAGTCCTAGCTATGCATGTAGTTGCAGTTTGTTTTAGTGTTGTTCTTTATCAGATCTAGCTTCATGTCCATTGCTAATTGTTTTTCTATCAAAATCAGTATAGTTCTCTTGTACAACTTAGACTGTACTACTTGGTTTACCTTGGATACCTTAATTGGAGCCCACCCTTTTGGGTTTTTTGAGTTTTTGCACATCATTTTCTAACATTTGGTTATTTGTCTTTCTAGAAACAGGAATACATATATCTTTGGCAAAAGTAGGGTGTTTCTTATAGGCCAAAGTGAAAAGGTGAATATGAAAAAAAAAAATTGTAAGGAATAATTAAGAGGTCTTTGATTTGCACTGATCAAGTATTTGGCTAAATTTTAATAACAAATCCGTAATCATTGTGAGATTGTGCTGTCAGTTAGGGCACACGTTAGGTCATTTATCTAATTATTTCTTTTCAATGAGGTATAGCTTGTTAGTAGGATTTATGTCTTACATCATATTGGTCACAAGTTCAATGCTAACAAGTTGTAGTTAGGTATAATGAAATTCTATAAAAGAAATGCTTGAAATCAGGTTTTTCCCTAAATCTCTAGGTTCTATGTATAATAAAAAACTTCATGTTCATTATCATAATTATGTGGTTGATTTTAGTGATGCCTAAGGGGTCCATGTGTTGGAAGGCTCAAATTATCATAATAGAACTTTGTTGGTTTTGGAACCTAGAACCCAGGACAAAGAATGGCAGAATACTCAATTTTACAATCATTGGAGTAAATGGTGGAATATTAATCATCTGGTCTTTTTATTGTTTTGAATAAAAAAATTGTACTATATGCAATTGAAGGTATTGAAAGTGAAATCACATACAAGTAGCCAACATAGTTAGGATAATGACTCAGTTATAGCTCAAGCTTTGCAACTTGTTTGTTGACAAACCAATGTTCACCACTTAATCTCTCTCCTAATTGGCACCATCTATAAGCAGTAACAAATGACCATATTCCACACTTTTGAATAGGCTTTTAGAGTTCTGTCTTCACAATCTGACCCTATTGAAATGCATTGCTTTTAGTTTTTGAGCAAAGAATCACTCAAGGTTCTTTTTTTCTTTTTTTTTGTGGGCCAAACGCTAGAATGTCCTTTTCTTTTTCTTTGAAAGCTAGCATCCACATTATATCCTCATCTTACACTTACAATGAAGAATCACTTGCAGGAGAATGATCAAGTTAAAAACCAAACGAATAGCAGTTTCTGTACATAAATGGTCCCAGTGATGTTAACTAGTCTCTCTCTCTTTTACTTTTTCTTTTTTTCAATGAATTTTCAAAATAGTATTTCTTTGGCCATTGTGAGGTGAATCTGCTGAAGAGAGAATATTCTGGCTTAACTGCATACCCAAGGCTAGGAAGAAAAACTGAATTGTTGTAGACATTCATTTAGTATTTATTGTAGGATGTTAAAGTTAGCTGCTAAGGGGATACTTGATACTTTCTCCAATTCCATTCGTTGGGTTTGTAACTGGTATGGCTATAGGCTTAACGCATCATTCATATGCAATTAAACCTCAACCCCACACTCAATCCACCATCAACCACAGGATTTTTAAGAGCTCAAATAAACAATGCAAGCCAAGGTGTATGTAGAAAGGAAAACACCATTAAAAACCATTCTAATCAACATGCATGAAATGAAATACAAGTGAAATTCATGAGAAATGAACCCTTTCTAGAAATGGATATACAAAACATCAAACACTTTCAACTTAACATCTAAGCATAGGTTCTTCATGCATGATAATAATATCACATCTAAACATCAAATCATTAGTGAGAGTTACTTGAAACATGAACTAAGATGTGAGAGCCATTTATGAGAATGAAAGAACTATTCTGAAATGTGAGAAACTTGTAAGAATAATGCAAGAACTTGTGAGAAATCAAACTGTGATAAATTATAACAACATGGATGAGAGAATACTGAGGATCTTAGTTCATTGTGAAAATATTATACTGCAAGAATTCAAAGAAAAGAAAAGCACACAAAGAACTTAGAAAACCACC
The DNA here is from genome assembly GCA_015680685.1 of Gnetum montanum. Lineage (NCBI taxonomy): Eukaryota > Viridiplantae > Streptophyta > Gnetopsida > Gnetales > Gnetaceae > Gnetum > Gnetum montanum. Next base: position 576,200 of record MNCI01006052.1, on the reverse strand, counting down.
AGCACACTCTGCTTCTTTCAATTCACCTCAAGAATGAAATCGAATACTCTCATAAAGTTCTACAAGGAAGGAGATCCCTCCCTGTTATACTTTTTGAAGATAACTGATTTGAGTGAGGCTTACATGTGGGATCATTGGTCTTTTTTTACATAAGGAAATGTGCATACAACTAACATAGACTTCATAACATGAACTTTAAGACACTAAGCTTCTAATGACTCCTTATGATGTCAAACCTTTAAACTAAGAACATAACATGACTCTAACCTGAAAGCATGGAAATGAACATAACATATAGAGCATACTTGATGGTCCACAAGGGACACATCTCACATTATTTGTAACATTTTAGCCTTCTTGATCAATCTTTCCCTCACTTGGGAATGCAAGTCTTTCATGTCTTGCACAAATTCAGCACTCAATTGTGCTTCCTCATCAAAGTGCTTCACATCATTTAACATTCTAGTATTGAAATCATAATTTGCCTTAAAGGGACTCTTCTCAATGCTAGAATGAAATACATTATTGTAAGAGAATTCAATATGAGATAATATATTCTCCCACCTCTTTGGTTGATTATCATACAAACATCTCACAATTTTCAACAAAGATTTATTAATGACTTCAATTTGCCCATCAGATTGAGGATGATAGGCACTTGAAACATTTTAGCTTGTTTCCCAAAATCCTCTACAAGGATCTCCAATATGGGTTGGTAAATTTTGAACTCCTATCATTGACAATGTTTAATGGAATGCCATGCAAATGAACAACATGCTAGAAAAACAAATTTGCAACATGGGATGCATCAGTTACCTTCTTGCAAGGAATAAAATGTGCCATCTTGGTGAATCTATCAATTGCAACAAAAGTTGAATCCTTTCCATTCCTAGTCTTAGAAATTCCCCCAACAAAATCCATTGACCTAGGGGTTCCCATAGTGACTTAGGAATTACCCCAACAAAATCCATTGACTCAGGAATTCCCATAGTGACTTAGGAATAGGCAATGACATAATGTATATCTATTTCCTTTTCCCCTTTGAATTTTTGACATGTCAAACATTCCTTTATAAATTTAAAAATTTGGGTAGACATACCTAGCCAAAAGTAGCTTCTCCCAATATGCTTAAGGGTTTTTTCTCTCTACATATGGCCTACCAATCCTCTATAATGTTTTCCCAAGATGATCTTGGACCTGAAAACACAATTGGGAACACACACCTTTCCATTTTTGAAGTGAATCCATTTTGGATGTGGTCATCCCTTCATTGATTCACTTTCCCAATCAAAGGCTCATTCAAATCCTTTTAAACTTGTCTAAAATCAACATCATCATTGTACAAATGAACAATATCACATACCTTTTAATTGTGGTGAACTGAAATTCACATGTACTCTAGACAACACGTTAGTCATAACATTCTCTTTTCCATTTTTGTGCTTCAACATAGAGTTAAACTCTTGCAATTGTGCCACCCACTTCATGTATTTGGCACTTAGCTTTGTTGGGAATTCAATAATTGGAGTGCTTTGTGATTAGTCATTAACAAAAACTTTTTGGGCAACAAGTAATTTGTCCAATGCTTGATGGCCTAAAGGATTGTATACAACTCCTTCTCATAAACATTATACTTTTGTCTTAATTCATTGAGCTTTTTAGAAAAAAATGCAAAAGGTCTTTTTTTTCTTAGGACAAGACCCCTCCAATTGCTAGCCCACTAGAAGTTACCTCTTCTTGGAAAAGTTTACTAAAATTTGGAATTGCAAGCACCAGTTTACTTGCAATCTTATCTTTTAATAAATCAAAACTTTTTTCGCATCACATCATCCCACTAGAAAACATTGACCATGAAATGCCCCTAAAGTTCCCAAGGAACCTTTTATAGAAGTCTACCAAACCAAGAAAAGAATGTGCCTACCCATCATTCTTTGGAATTGGCCACTCCTTTGTGGCCTTTACTTTGGTTGCCTTCATCTTCACTTGATTTTTAGAAATCACATGTCCCAAGTATGTGATCTCCCTTTGCAAAAAGTTGCACTTCTTGGTATTGATCACAAGTTGGGCCTCATCCAACTTTTGGCACACAAGCCTCAAATGACCAACATGCTTCTCATTTAAGCTATAAATAAGAATATCATCAAAGAAAACAATGCAACATTTTCTAATCAATTCCTTGAGAACATCAAGCATTAATCTTATGGAAGTGGCAATGTATCTATCAAGCCAAATGACATTACAAGCCATTCAAACAAACCATCCAAAGTCTTAAAAGCGGTCTTCCATTCATCATCCAGTTTGATTCTAATTTGATGATACCCACATTTCAAATCAATTTTACTAAACACCTCAGCATGTGTTAAAGCATCAAAAATATTATCCATCCTTGGAATGGGGAAATAATACCTTACTCCTATTCATTGTCCTTAATTCAATCCATGTCATCCACTCTTCACTTTAGTAATTTGGAACAAGTACTTCTAGAATTACCATTTGCAAGTAGCTTCTTTAATTGTCTTTACAATTCTTCCTTTTGTTTTGGTGCCATATGATATGCCCTTGTAGTTGAAATTGTAGTACTCAAAATGAAGTCAATTTGGTGCTACACAATCCCTACTAGTGGAAAACCCTCTATCTTCTACTGAAAGTCATTAGGAAATTGTTTTGTTTCCTCTTCAACTACTATTGGAAGATAATTTTGCTCAGCCATGAATGATGCAATTGTGGATACCACAACAAAAACGATGTCTACTTCATCATGTTCTTTAATGTATTTTATCTCTCCCAATACAATCAAAATGCATTCATTGAGGACTGACTCCCCACATGTTCAGTTGTCATGGAAATCAACTCATGGATTCCATCTTCTCTAGCCATTGACCATACATTCTTGGCACCATCAAACTTGGCATCATTGTCAAAATTCCAAGGTCTTTCTAATATTAAATCAGCACAATCAATTGGCAAGACCTCACAAACAACATGATTAATGAAACTAGAAATCTTGAATTTTAAGACACATTGCTCCTTCACATCTTGAGAGAAATTTCTTGACAACCAATGCACCTTATAAGGTGTAGGATGAAGATAAGTTAGTAAACCCAATCTAACAATTGCCTTAGAAGAAATTACATTCTCTTGAGCACCTCCATTAATCAAAATAAGAATTTATTGCCCATTTTTGAGACACGTAGCCCCAATTCTAAACAATAATTTCTTGTTGGGATTATCCCTTGCATTCAAATTGCCAATGAATGAATTCATTTCAGTCACATCTTCAATCTTAGGAGCATTAGGATTACCTCTTTGAGAAGCCTGATTTGATGACTCCTTCTCCATGGTTTGGACTTCTTTTCCTTTGATGGCATTTTAAAGAAGACACTTCCATTGCTTGTTCCCCAATTCTCCAAGCCTGAAGCATTGAATCTCGGAAGAGGTGCTGCCCTTGGAACCCTTGCCTTCCTTGCTTGACTTCTCCTTGGCCTTGCCTTTTTCTTCTTCCTTGTCATGTTTGTTCTCCTTGGGATCTTCCTTGGCCTTCTTGGATTTGGATCCCTTCTCAAATTTGGACCCCTTCCTTTGTTGGACCTTTACCCTTACTCCCAAAGCCACTTAGTTTCTTCTCAGCCTTCAAGGCTAATTCATAAGCCTCATTAGGGTTTGAGGCTCATAGAGTGTCAACTCCTATTAGTATTTCATATTTAACCCTCTAAGAAATATGCATGTGTACTTATACTCACTCAAATTTATCTATGAAAGATGGAATAATTGACCAAATTTAAGGTAGAAGTCCTTCACATCGTTCTCACGTTGTGTTAGATGCTTCAGCTTCATGATAGCCTCTTGCATTTTCTTGGATTGCTATATCTCTACCTTAACATGTGTTGCATGACAAGCCATTCCCTCACTTGGAATTTTTTTTGCATGAAGAATGCATGATACTCCTTTTTCCACCAAATGAAAGCCATACCTTCAATTTTGGATTTAGCAATTAGCACCCTTAGATGATTGGACATCTCCTTCAACTCAAAAAGCTTGTTTAATGTCTTCAACCATGATTCAAAAGCATGTGAGCCATCCACACCATTGAAAGACTTCATTTCAACATAAGGGAGCCTTGATGCATTTCTGAAACCTCTTGCAAGCTTGGCCTTATCTTCATCATCTAGTTTTGAATGCCTAGATGAACTTGACTTTGATGAATGAGCAGCTTCCTCATCATCTCCTCTTCCATCTTCATGTTCTCTTTCATCTTCATCAATCAATGGATATTCAACCTTATTTTTCCTTTGAGAAGGACTTGCATTACCATCAAGTTTAGCATCTAATTTCTCCAACCTATCTACTACCATTTTGAAGGTACCTTTGAGATCTTCCGTGTCCGTATCGAGAGCTTGCACAAATTTCCTCTTGGGAGCCATGTTTACCAAGCAATTAAAACAAGAATCAAACACCCAATTACAAATATTTCATAATCCACACAATTCTAAGGCACAATTAGCACAAGCCCACAAATCTGGGCATGTCCAAGCATGAAAAGAACGCTTATAGTTAGGTCAACATAACCTCAAGAAAAGATTTCAAACATGGCATTCAAAGGCACAAGCATTCCAATCTTTGCTCTAATACCACTAAGGTTGGTATGGTTGTAGGCTTAATACATCATTCCTATGTAATTAAACCCCAACCATATGCTCAATCGACCATCAACCACATAGTTTTCAAGAGCTCAAATAAACAATTCAAGTCAATATGCATGTAGAAAGGAAAACACCACTAAAAATCCCTCTAATTAACATGCATGAAATAAAGTACATCTAAAATACATGAGAAAGGGCTCATGCACACATAGGCCTCAACGATCTAGCAAGTATCGGGCCTTCCACACATACCATAATGTCACAACACAATAATAGTTATAGAGTACAAGGCTTTACAACCCTCTCAATTCTCACCTCTCTTTAGATGAAGATCCGATTGCCAAACAACCAATACAAGATGCTTAATGGACTTACAAATTGCCTCTCAAGCTCTTCTCCTTAGCCTAGATACAAGCATCAATTGGCCAAAAGTGCATCCTTGAAATCCTTAAACATTTCAGGTGAAACAGTTTTTGAAAATTTTTTGGTGCCATACAGCAACTTGCTATGGGTTGTACCTACTTGTAGGTAGCTTTTGACTATGACCTATTGCAGGTTGAAACCCCTTGCAACTACTTGAAGCCAAAATTCTTGAATTGAAGTGGTTTTCAATGCCAAGACTTGCGGGTTGTAACACCTTGTAAACCTACCAAAAGCCAATTTCTTGATAGCAAACCAATTTTCAGTGTTAGTGGCTACTAGACACAACTTCTTTTAGCATCTTGGGTAGATTGTGACCTTTTGCAAGTCACAACCACATTGCAGTACCAAATCCACCATAGAAAACATAAGAAAGTTACGTAAAAATGAGTCTAAGCACACTACAAGTTGCATTGACTCATAATTACTAACTATGATTAGTTGCTAATTGCACCCACTTCATAGTTGCCAGTCTAACACACAAAATACCTTGAAATGATCTTCAAATGACATGAAGTTTGGAGATGAGACTCTCTACAACTCATACAACATTAAGATAGTAGGAAATTACAAGTTAAAATGAGAGGTGTTCCTATACCAGTAACCACAACTCAATTAACAATGGTTAAATAATAAGTTTGATGCATAATCACACAATGAAATTTGTCCAAAGAATTTCTTATTTTGTAATGAATTTAGAATAAACTAAAGTGAAATAATAAGTTTTATGCATAATCAAACAATGAAATTTTGTATTGGAAAATTTATTTTTAAAAATTATTAAATGAAGAATTATGCGAAGAGGACATTCAAGAAAAAGAACCAAATTTTAGTATGCTTAATGAATTTTTCATCTTTGAGGTGAAGATCATGTTATCTAAGATAAAAAACAACAAAGTTGTTTGATCAAATACTATTCCCATAGAAGCTTGGAAAGTATTAGGAAATACATGAGTCTCATGGCTAACACAATTACTTAACAAAATTTTGAAGGGTGAAGAAATGCCTAAAATTGAAAAAAAAGCAACTACTGATCTCATTTACAAAAACAAAAGAGATGTACAAAATTGTGCAAACTATAGAAGGATTAAGCTTATCAGCCTTACTATGAAGCTTTGGGAGAGAGTCATAGAGTGGTTTCATAAACATGAATAAACAATATTTGAAAATTGATTTGGATTTATGCTAGTGAGATTTACTATAGAGGATATTGTTTTTCGATACAATAATTAATGAAGAAATTTAGAAAACATAGAGAAGATCTCCATGTGATCTTCATTGACTTAGAAGAAGTATATGATAGAGTTTCTAGAGATATTTTTATTTGGTGGGCCTCATGGAGTAAAAATGGCCTTGATATATGTATTAAAGTGATTGAAGACATGTATGAAGGAGCTACTACTAGAATTAGAAGAACTTATGGAATCATGTCTGATTTCCCATCACAATAGGTCTACATCAAGGATTTGCATATAGTCCTTGCATGTTATTATTATTGATGAATTAACTAAGGAAATATAGGATGAAATCCCTTGGCATATGGTATTTGTAGATGATATTGTGTTGGTAGATAAAGCTCAAGTAACATTTATTTCTAAGATTGCAAAATGGTAACATGCTCTAGAATCAAAAAGTTTAAATTAGTAGAAGAAAAAATACATGAATTGTAATTTCAATAAAAGTATAAACAATGATGGAATAGAAGTAACAATTCAAGGCCAAAAATTCTCTCATTGCAAATAGTTCCACCACCAAGGATCAATGCTCTAATTAGATGGCGAAATTGAAAAGGATATACGAAATAGGATTGAGGTAGGATAGTCAAAATGAAAATAGAATAGTGGTCTTTTATATGATAAGAGGTTCCCATTAGAACTAAAGTTAAAATTCTACAAAACAGTAATTAGTTCTACTATGCTGAATGTTAGGCTGTAAAAAAGAAGCATGAACAATAATGCTTGGATGATAAATGTTACAAGAAAATATAAATTACATAATATAGACATTATATGAAGACTTGGAGTAGCTTCTATTGTAGATAAGCTACACAAATGGTGTGTCCAAAGAACATTAGTTAATGAACCTCTCTAAAAAGGTTGCCTCATCATGATTTCAGGAAAGACGCTGAAAGAAAGATCAACAAAGACATGGGAAAAAATGATTAAAGATATGAAAAAATTGAAAATAGAGAACTCATGTAGATAGAGAACTCATGGAGTTGACACCATTTTGTTAGGACAAAGGCTAGGATGATAATGAACCTTTTATGCATAATCCATTTTTTAAAATTATCTAATGATAATGGTACTCGTATATAGATTAACCTCAAAACTTTATTCGAAAAATGTATCCACAAGGATGGTTTTTATAATTAAACCACTGCTAATTTTCAAGGGCTGTACCCATCAGAATTTTAGATGGCACATGCAAGGTAACTAGATGTTTTAAAACATGATTTACTTATTTGTAAACAGTTGATTTGAAGGGTTTGGGTTTTGTCTAGTGATAGTTATTTGTCAACCTTTAATCTTCCACCGATACAATTATATTTCATGGCTACTAAGGATTACAAGGATTTTAGGAATGTATGTGCTGGTCAAGACAATGTCATTGAATGTATTCTACTTTAGAATTTTTCAGTAAATTTATAACTAAGTTCAATATGTTTTTGGTCATTTGGCAAAAAAATGTCCTAGTATTCCTTTGTCTATTTTCTTATTCTTGTTGATATTTTTTGGTCTATGCATTCAATTTGGATGGTAGAATAAGCATCTCTTTACTAAGAAGCTCTAGTTCTATTGTGAGAATGTTAAATGAGGTAAGGTCAATAGATAAGTAGAATATTTGCATGCAACAAAGTAGCAATCTTCATGCAAATGTTAACACTGATTAGTAGAGTAAGAATGGGACTGCTACATTCTAGAGTTGAAAATGGAAGATGGGAAAATGTTCAATAACAAGATGAAGTATGTAGGCTATGCCTATTATAGATAATAGAAGATGAATAACATGTTTTGTTTTAAGTGTTGTGCAATTGACTTTTTTAGATGCAATTAAATTGCTACAAGTAGAATTTTGTATGAATTACTTAATTTATCACTGTTGGTGTTAGAATAATATTTTGAAGATGTATTTAAAATACATAATTGTCAGTTTAGCATAGTTCACTTGGTTAAGAATGTGACTTGTGGGTACAAACAACAAATTCAACTCCAAGGGACCTCTTACTGAATTACCTCCATACTCTAAACGGTCAAACCTAAGTGATGGAATAAAGGCAGTTTCATGCTAGACAGAGCCAGCTGAGCATTCTTCCTTATCATTTAGTTATTTTCGGTTCCAAGTGTTGTTTTTATTTATACTTTTTAATTCCTTAGCAGCATGAACATTTAGAATATTTTAATGCTTCATTTTTACTACTCTAAAACTTGGAAGTTCTTTGTTAATACTGTAAAATTTTCTAACATAGAGAAATTCTGTCATTGATATCTTTCTAACCACATTTATTGCTATGTAGGACAAACCTTTGCTCTAAAAAAGAATCTTGCAAGAAGTCCACTACAAATGGGAGTTCCAGAAGTCATAATATCCCAGGCACATGCTGAAGCTGCAAGTTTCTCTGCCTTTGCTCATTGAAACAGTAATTACAATCAACACGGAGTTTTGCCTTTTGTTTTTTGGTTTGAAAAGTACAATCAGTTTGCACGGTCGTGCAAATAGATTCGTTTATGCATTTAATCATCGTGCTTTTGATTACAAAGAAACTTTTATTCTTTTCATATTCCAGCTTACATATAATATTGGACATATAGCAAACAAAGTATGCTTGAATTGTTGATGAAATATAGATAAAATTTAAGGTAAGAATAATTGATGCAAAATATTTGCTAGCAGATTCTATGGCCTGAACTTATCTGGATTGGAAGGTATTAGTCTCCATGGATGTTAACCACACCATCTTGTGAATTGTTCCATCAGTTTCATTCACAGCCAAAATCAAGGATTAACCTAAAAGAATATGAAAGACAAACATCAATTTGTTTATTTATTTATTTTGATCAAATGGACATCTCTGGATTTGTAGTGGCTGGGTCACCTAAAAGATAATTTCATTTATAGAAGAATAAACAAAACAACATATAAACTATTGCCCACATTCCTATTGTAGAGATATAACTAAACAACATTGTTCTAATTATAAATCCTCTGAAATTTTGCAGCATCCTTTCAAAGAGCTAAAGCTGCAGCTTACACCTATATCAAGCTTTGTGACCTTTATTGAAAAACTCTAAAATTTCATTCCTTCTATACCACAAACTAAATAAACCATGGGAGCACTGTCAACACCTTACCTTGCTATCCTCTATAAAATGATGTTGTTGCCAAGCCAACACAAATTATTACTAGAATTAGCTGCAGGTAGTGAACTATGACCACTACACCTGAACTTATTCCAAATTTCTTGAATAAATGATCAATTTATAAAAAGATGACTAGCACTTTCTATTATTGAAGAAAATCTATTTAGCAATATTAGTGTTTATGGAAACTGGAAATTGTTTATCACATGGCAATCCCCTATTTTATTTATTACATTTTTTATCATGCAAACTCAAAGTCATTAAAAATTCAAATCTGGAATTTAAAAAGTCCATGTGATGATATCTTCTCAAACTGTTATGGTTCCTGGAAATTCTTACCATCTTGCACTTGCTTGGATGAAGCAACCTGTATTACAATCGATGCACCTCTTAAGCACTCAACTTTCAAGCATTCTCTGTAACATGGCACCACTTTCTCGTCCATAAGGTAGAAATTTGCAATGTGTGTATCTCTTTTGCATTTGACAAACTAAGCTTTGTTATCCTGATTACATGTATCTTCTCACATTGGTACATAAATCTAATCGTTAGGTTTATCCTTTGATGCGAAACCAAAAGATGGGAAAGTTCACAGCTTAATGTAGTATTACCTAGCCTTATCAGCATTGTATCCGGTGGCTATTATAACTTTATAGTAATCATTCAAAATTTATCCACGCTTCCTGAATCTTTTCTGATTCGTAGTTTTACCTCTTTTCTTAGCAAAATCTTTATGAGCCTGTATTTCAGCTAAACATATCTTAAAGTTGTTTCTCTATGATGATGCTAATGCACTGAAATAATTTGATATGTAGATCTTGGTTTCCAAATTTATTACAGAGGTGTCTAACGCACTGTGTTTGATGGGTGCAGATGGAATTGTTATCCGTGCAATGGGCTGCTTGTGGATTAAGCAAGATTTATAGTTTATCTGTTTTGGCCACCGAATATAAGCCTCTTGAGTATTTGTTTTCACAATCAACACAATGCCTACATCCAGCAAGTTCTGCAGGATCTTTTGAAAGAACGAACATGGACTTGGTACCTGAAATTGATCTAATTGAGCAACTGAAATTGATCTAATTGAGCTTGATGACTATGTACCTGTGCAAGTGTGTTGCCGAAAGGCAAAAATGCTTCTTGGATGCACTATAACGACAGCCACAATAAGGGAGCAGAAGAAATGGTTGAAGATGAAATAGAAGAATGGTAGTTTTCTGTTTTTATCTTTTTATTATGATGTTCAGTCCGTCGCATTTTTCCCTTTAGAAAAATGAAATGTTGGCATGTGAAATATCTATGTGGAGGGTTGCAAATAGTCTTTAAATTAAACTTTGGACATTAACCTCCTGTAAGTGTCATCTTTACCTCGAAAGTGAGGATTCCTATTCATTCCATTTGAGGCATGATGAAAATTCAAATTTTTGTTACGTAGACATCTCTCAATGACGGCGGCAATGGTACTGCAAAAAGCATCTTGCTTAAAATTTCAGGGTGCCAATCTGCTAAAAATGAAACAACAAATCAAAAAATTTGTGCCTCTGCCATGTTATAATTTAGGTGTTCTGTAAATTGGTTAAGTGGATGATTTTAGATCTGTTTTTCTTTTTTCAACAGAAACAGTTAGTGACAATGATTATTTTATTTATGATAAGGTTTAGATTTGGAGTGCGTTTAGAAATTCCTTGGAAGCTTAGAAAGCAATTTTGGATCACTTATCCTGTAACAATCTATAAAAGACATAATGAAGAGAAGATCATCACCCTCAAAATTCCCATTGGTAATTTAGTGGTTTATAAATTTACCCAGGACATACCGGTTATCAAATTACATTTCCTTTTTAACCTCTTAGCCTGTTATTTATACGGTCACATTTAATCTATACTTGGCTTCTTTTTGTCGTGAGAGAAAATCAAAATTACATTTTATAAACAAAAGTGAAACTCACAGAATGAATCTCTCTAGTTCGGGAAATTGAACAAGGCAATTCACCTTAATTATCTTTGCGGAGAAAAAGACGGATCCATCCATATGACTTGAGATTTTTTGTTCCCTCCGGTAAGATTATTATCCTTTCTGTCATGAGTTTGTTTGATGGTAATTGTAGCATTTTCAACTTAAGATTATGGTGAAGGGTTTACTCTATAACGTTGATATACTCTTTCTAACATTAGTAGCGTCCTTGCCTGTATAATGTTGAAGGAACCGCCACTTTTATACAATTATTTACCGGTGTCATTCCCCTATACGTCAAAAAAACCTGTAAACCTGAAATTCAAAGGTGCCTGTAAGCAGCAGCCCACTTACAAGAAGACTTTAGAAAAGAACAGAAGCTAGGCATGCTATATATTTATAATATATAGCTATTATTTGGTCGAGAGAATCTTATATATTTTACAAATTAATAAAATCTCAAATTGATTTATTGAGAATTAATATTCATATTGAAAACCATAATCCAAATGACTACGTTATTAGATGACATTTTTTTCATCCATTTTTCTCCATAGTGGGATCTTACATGGTGTGTGAAATGGAGGGCAAAAAAATACACTTCCCCTCCCCCCCGACATATTGGCCTCTTGGCCAAAATTATTAGAGTTCCAATATGAGTAGAGCTGGCATATATCTAATAAAAATCAAACAAGTTAAAGGTTTAGTTACGAAGAACTAATATCTTTGGATTTCCATAGAGCTACTTGCTAGTTGGTTCTCCCTGACATGCATTTGAGATGCAATAGTTTATTAGACCATCTAGGGGTAAAGCATTGTTTTAGTTTTTGAGAATTTCATTTTCATTTATGCCACAAAAAAAAAGCCCTAACTTAATAGCAACTAGATCCCCAATTGTTTTGATGCATTATTTGTAGCCAATTGTACTACTATGTCCATAAGAAGAAAAACACGTACACTTTTGCTTCGATGTCATTCTTTATCAAAGACAACATGTATCATTACCACAATCACCATGTCCATATTTACAGCTTAATCCACCAAAACTAACCAACTTAAAACAAACTTAAAGCAAACTTCACAGCACATCATTTTTACGAGACTTCACTAGACCACACCACAACACTAAAAGCAGATCAGAATTTATGTGCTTCCTAGTCAACCTAGAAAACCCTGATAGGAAGATTCTTAACCAACCTGAACACTATTCTTGTGTCCACGACACAAACAACTGTGTCACAGTAAAATTACTTTTGCCTCTCATATGTAACAAAATTACCAGCAGAATCATAAAACAACCATCCACCTATGTTATATGCCAACAGAGCCATAAATCAACCATCTAACGAAACACACATTGTTAAACACAACTGCACATAGAGGAAAGCATTGACTTAAGCTTGAACAAAAGTATATAAATGGATTTATATAAGGCAGTAACTGAAAATGGTAACAATTCTTCAGTGAAACTACTTTCTTATGCTAAACTTAAGGACGAGAACAAGAAAACTGAACGATCAAAGTTCTAGATGAAGCTGGATACTTCACTCAGTTACCGATAACATCAGTAATTCATTCTTCAAGGAAATGATGGGCTCCTACGTTTCAGTCGAGGGAAATGTCTTAGCCAGAGCAGAATACAATGAAACTGAACCATCACCTTTAGATCATACCGTAAGGACAACAAAACTGAATTGGTCAGAATTCAGAATAGAAATAGAAATCATTTGATGTAGCTAAACCATCAGAGTACGTGAAGTCCAGAACCACCAAAACATACAGAAAATTCCATCTCTGATGCCCAGTTTCCCCAATACATTTCCAAAGCAGCCAAGCACTAATTCTATTCGAATTAACTACTGGTCCCTTCAACCCATCCACACAGGAGTACACACGCTAAACCATAATCAATAAATAAGAGAAGGATAAAGGTTATCCACCAATTTATTCTAAAGAACATGAAGAATCAAATAACCATGGAAGTTGAAACCTATCAATAAATAAGAGAAGGATAAAGGTTATCCACCAATTTATTCTAAAGAACATGAAGAATCAAATAACCATGGAAGTTGAAACCTGGACGAGACTCTACCCTGGACAACCAGTTTCTCGAACACGGACACCTAAACCAGCAATTATCTCAGAAAAACTTCACCATTCCTAGCTGGAAACATCCATGACAGCGGACAAATTTTTTCCAACGATGGTGGGGATGGATGGTCCGCTACAGAGAAAATGGAACAAGAAAAGGTGAAACCGAATTTGTGGGTTGTTGTTTTCTTCGCTGGAAATGTTTACGTGACTTGTGTGTGTATTTTAATGTTTTATATACACGAGTGGTGTTATCCATGGCCAAATTTTACAAGCTAAATTAATAATTGTTCCAGCTCAACTAATATACACAAGATCCACAACCAATAACTAACACATAAAGACTCCAAATCAAAAATTGATGGAACCCCAACAATGTCATCATACATATAGCAAATTCATATAACATATTCAAGACTAAGCTTTATCAAACATGATCATACAACTCAAATGCATAAATGTCAAACATTCACTATAAACCCAATATACATCATAAACACATACGGTATTTCTTCACTTATCCCTAATCCTCTATTCCTTTTAGTCTTCTCACCTATCTAACCCATTCCATAGGATTAGTATGTGTAATTGGGACATAAAAATCATATAAGAGTAATGCATCACATAAAATCATAATAAGCTCCTAACATGTACAAACTAGCCAGACCCACACCTTGGACTTATATATACATATATGTGAGGAGCCATCAACTATACCAAGGGGTCTAATAGAGGGGTGTTACACCTTCATCCCTTAAAGAATCTTCCTCCTAGAAGGTCTTTGGATGTGCAGTATGCATTCTTGACTCCAATTCCCAAGTAGCTTATGGGGATCCATTCCTACTCCATAAAACCTTTACCATTGGAACTACTCTACTACATAGTTGCTACACCATATGATCTACAATTTGTACTAAGCTCTTTGTATATGATGCATCTACTTGGAGTTGAACATTTAACTAATCTATAATATGTTGTTCATCAGATACATATAATCTCAACATAGAGACACATCATGTACATTTAACAATTGTAAGGGCAATGCCAACTAATAGGTCATGATGCAAATCCTTTGTAATATCTCAAATGGGTCAATATACCTCAATACCAATTACATAAGGCTCTTTAGGGGTAGAATGTAAAGGAACACATGATTTCCCATTGCAAACTCTAAAGATATCCTATGGCAATTAACATACATCACTTGTCTATATTGGGTAGCATTTAATTGATCTTGAATCACTTAGACCTACTCTGTGGTTTGCACCACCACATTTGTGCTTACTTGTTGGCAATCCTTAATGGCATCCCAACATAAAGGTGTCCTACATGACTTGCCATACAATGCCTCATATAGTGTTGCTCATAAACTTTCTTGGTAACTATTATTATATGTAAACTTTGCTAAGGGCAACATTCAAGCACAAGCTTGTAACATGTCTTCTAAAATCTAGTTCACTTACTTCATATGCCCATTTCTTTGTGGATGATATGTTGTACCCATGTTTAATCTTGTACCCATTTCAACTAGGAATGCTGTCCAAAACCTCAATATAAATCAAGCATCACGATCATTGATAATTTTCTAAGGCACCTCATGTAGATGCAAATTTTCTACAATGAACAAACATGTTGCCTCCTTTTTACTCACTGAAACTTGTGTAGCAAGAATATGAGCAGACTTCATCAATAGATCAACCATAACAATGATAGTATCATGTCTACTTCAAGCTCATAATAATTCAACAATGAAGTCCATACCAACTATTTTCCACTTCCATTTTGGGATCTCATGGGAATGTAAATAATGATGAGGTTTTTGGTGTTTTGTTTTCACCTGTTGGAAAATTAAGCATCAAGAAACATATGTACCAACATCCTTCTTCATTTTGGGCCACCAATACATATGCTATAGACTTTAGTACATCTTCTCACTACCTAATTGTATTGGGTACCTACTCATGTGGACCTGCTCCAACCTTCGAGATCGCATAACCTTAGAAGCATAATTTTGATCTCCATGCCACAACACTTCTTGGCTATCAATGGTAAAATTCCCATTAGTAGTAGCTTGTTACCTTAACTTATGGCACCATGGATTATGTTGTAATTGGTGCTACATTTCATCATGCATATTAAATCTAATAATAAGGCTATGGTGGTTGCCAACCACCCTGCTTAGCACACTAACCACTTAGTTGTGTTTTCCAAGCTTGTACCGGATGGTAAAATCAAAATTTACTAACAACTCTATCCATCTACACTACCATAGATTCAACTATGATTGACTCATAAGATACTAGAGCCTTTTATGGTTAGTCCAAATGATTACTTGCTTACCATAGAAATAGTGCTACTAGATTTTTAAAACATATACCACATATCCCAATGCTAAATCATGCATTGGGTATTGAATCTCATGCAATTTCAACTAATGAGAGGTATAAGCTAAAACTTGTCCATCCTACATTAACACAAAAACCAAATCCATCTCCCAAAGCATTAGTGTTAACATCATATAGATGCCTTGGTGTAGGATATACTAACACTAGAGTAATCACTAATCTATGCTTCAACTTCTTAAATGTAGCCTGATAGGCTAGGCTCTAAACAAATTGGGTTCCCTTCCTCAACAAATGAATCAAAGGAGATGCTATCCAAGAAAAATATTCCATCATACTATGGTACTAACTTGCTAACCTCAAAAAGCTTTGAACCTCTACTACTAACTACGGTACTGGCAAGTCACGAATAAAAATAATCATTGCTAGATCCATAGGGATACCAAATTTTGATACTACTATTTATGAGCGGCAAGGTACCCCTACGTCCAACCATACGAATCACTAAGGTGTTCACATGTGATCTGGCCGAATTCCATGGACCTATAGTTCTCCAATGCACTAGTTCATCTAGGAAGTGAAATAGGTGTTGAGAAAGTTCATTGTCTTCCCAACTACACTTGTGAGGCTCAAGAGTATGGTTTAAGTGTAATTAAGGCACATGATTTTTTATTGTTTTATATTTTATAAGTTTAATCGCCTACAACAAAAATGAAAAGTGAAGTAATTTAGGATCTACTTCAATGTCTGCCTAGCTAGCCTAACACAAGTACCCATCCCACTTTCCTGGACACATCCTGAACACATATAGTGTTATTGGGCTACCAAACATTAAACCTTGTTGGGTTACCAAACACTATATGTATGCTCAAAGTGGTTGTGCTTATGTTCATAAGAACTGAAAATTAATTGCTTAATTCAAATGCATGAAAGTAAAGTGCATTAAAAGAAACATTAATCTATTCTTAGTGCTGTAAGGATTATCAAAAGGGTTTTTTTTTTATTCTCATCACACTACTACGCACAGGTACATTAGTGTTTGAACAAAGAACCATACACACATAGACTCCTACTACGGGCACCTAGAAAATATTCTAACTCTAGAGAAAAAAAACTGCAAGAGCTTCACTACTCTAACTGAAAAAAATTATTAAAAAGTAACTGGAAATCCTAAGCCCAAGCACTATATTTATAGGCTAACGTATATCCCCCGACATCGGATATCTGACATAGTATTTGGGCTTCGACGTCGAATACCCAACGTCAAGGCTCCAACATTGGATACCCGACATCGAAGCAGATGTAGACATGATTCATCATACCCCCACAACTAAATGAAAACTCGTCCTTGAGCAAAGAAGAGAAGGAACAAGTCCTTTACAAAATATTGGGTAGGTATGGGATTATTGACTAACATACAAACTGACTCAAATGGAATAAATAGACTCCGAGTGCCCAAGTGTACAGAGTTACAATCTTTACAAAATTGGGTGTTCATGATAAGAGAAGTGAACACCCTGGATAACACTAACATCCAATGCTTCTTGGCTGCTGAAGAGTGAGAGAGAAGATCCAATGATCATGAACTATCCTCATCATGTGGTATTGTTGCATCATCCTTGGTGGTGATAGTCCCGCTTCTAGTCCATGCTTCCCACTGCAATCATAGAAAAATCATGAATTAGTATGCAATGTGTAACACATAGCTATTAAATTCCTTGTCTTGTTAGTGGTTACACTCAACTAGGTTGTGATTATGATAGATTAATTCCTTTAGTAGTGTTAGCAAGAAGGCTAACAAATAGGGTAAAATAGATAAGTACTCTATTAAATTTGAAAAAGTTCTACATAAGAAAATATTTGAAGATGGTGTAAGAATTCACAATAATAAAAAGGAAAGTTCACTAAAGAATGTTGTGAAGATGTACGTAATTGGATGTCATTGATGAGGTAAACAAAAGGATTTGATTGTAAGAGTATCTAAGGATAAAAAATTTAACTAACCCAACCAAAAGATATGCAAGTGGGTCCTCCCCAAAGTAGGCACACGTTTAAACCAAAGAGTCCATGGGCTTCATGGATAATTAATGGCTATAGAAGGTTAAATACAAAAACCTAGAAGAAACTACCTAAGAATTCCAACATATCAAACCAGAACATTGAACTAGAGCATGAAATTAAGAGTGAGGTGAAACATGGAAAGCATAGATGGATGAGAGAGAGTGGAATGGAGTTCCTAATTAAGGTCACATGAAGTCCCTTGTGGAATTTATGGTTAAATGACTTGACAGGATCCATCATTAGTCTAGACCAAAACCAACCTTATTTAGTGACTTCACATCACCATTCTAAGACCAATCCATCTCCCTGAGACACAAGAGTGCTCCCACAAAACAATCACCATTTCTTATTAAAGAAGAAAAGAGAAGTAGGAAGTGAGGAATGGCCTTAGTTAAAGGGGAGCTTCAAGCATGGGTAACATGTCTTCTTAGTCCCATAACCAGTGCTTGTAGCTCATTTATTTTGTCTAAGGGGTGTGATTTGAATTCCCATCATTTTTTTTGAAATGGGAACCACAGCATGCAAAGAATTATTTAACTTTCTTTTATTGGTCAAAATGAAATGGTAAGAAATCCATGAAAACAACCATGAACCTAGGCAAACAAAAAGGCACAAAGAATACTGAATCCCCTTGAAGTCACACCCTGTTTAAACCCTTGAATCCTTCCCAATTCTGGAAACTACCAAGTCACAAATTTGTTAAAGTTTTGTTAATGAAAAAGGGATTGCACATTTCTAGAAAGAGGAAAGTCATAGAGTTTGTGGATGGGTGGATGTTGTGGACTCATTGCCTATTGCATAAAAAGGAAACCATGTCCTAATCATCTGTAATAAAATTCAAAGCTAGAATCCAAACACCAACAATAAAATAACAAAATAGTACATACCACCATCAAGCAACACATTACAATTGTATTAGGCACTTATTATTAAAAAGTTATAAAATCACACCAAAATATAAGAAAATATAAAAGAAAGTGTAAAATATTCAAGAAAAAGCAAATGTACTAACGATGGTGCAAAAAAAAAAAAGATTAATAACATGAAAACAAAAAGATGTAAAATAAAGGATGTGGAAAACAAAAAGTTATAAAAAAAATGTATAAAACAAAAAGTTGAAAAACTGAGGAGCTACTTATATGGTTAGCATGGGTGGCCATCTCCCCCACAACTAAGTTGAAAGGTGAAGATCCAAAATATGCAGCATGGTTGTCCATTCGATGAGGTGTTTGTTGTATTAGCTGGCTTATGCTCATGGAAAGTCTTAATTTATTGGATGTTGACCAGTTGTTTCTTGTCTGGGCTCTCAGGTTTTTAAATCATCATGGTCCTAGAAGAAAAAGTTTCGTAAATGATGTAAGGTCCTTTTCACAACATTTGGAACTTAGTTTGTTGAGGTACGTGTGTGGGGCTCCAGTAGGGAACCTTATCTCCTAGTTGAAATTTGACTTTTTTAATTCTAAGGTCATGACGCTTTTTGTTGTAGGCCTTGTGTAACTTGTTAGATGATAGGGCCACCATTTTATTTTTATCTAGCAGGTTGAGATTCATCAATCTTTCTTTTTATGCTAGACTCAAGTCAAGGTCAAGGTCATAGGCTGTTGAAAGTGTACAGTCCTCAAATTGAATAGGAAGTGCTAGTAATTTTCTATACACAAGTTTATAAGAAGAATAACCTATAGGAAGTTTCCATGTTGAGCAGTAGGTCCAAAGGGCATTGTTGAGTTTTGTGCTCCAGTCTTTCCTATATTTGCTAACAATTCTTATTAAATTCCTTGTGATTTTCCTATTGGTAACCTTAACTTAACCATTGGCTTGGGGGTGGTAGGGTGTTATGAGTTTATATTCAACCCTCAAGTGTTGCATGAGCTTTCAAAAAGTAGTGCCTGTAAAGTGAGTTTCATTATCAAATATCAATGCATGTGGCACACCAAACCTATTTACAACATTTTGTTATACAAACTGAGTAGGAGTAGAAGATGTATAGTCAATGATGGTTGTTGTTTCTACTCATTCGTATAATAGTCAACAACAACTATGATGTACGCCTTTCCATTTAACATGAGCATGATGGGACCCATGAAATTAATGCCGCAGATGTTGAAGGGTTCCAGTGGTTGAATCCATTTTTGAGATCCCTCCATTTGAGTAATCATTTCATCATCTCATTGGCATTGTTTACAAGAGTGAACATAATGATGAGCATCCGTAAAGATTGTTGGCCAATAGTACCCTACCATCAGGATTTTAATGGTCATGCATCTCCCAACATAGTGTCCTCCACAAAGATCTTCATGAGCATCTTGGAGAATGTGTAGTTGATCAGCATTAGGGACACACCAACTGATGAGTGGCGAGATACCCCTACACTCAACCATATGAATATGAGTGTAGCATGTGTGATCCGGTCGAACTCCATAGACTAAGTGCCTACACGCCTATGGAACACTTAGGGTTAATCATTCGTTGTCTTCCCAAACTTACTTGTAGTTGTCATGATGTATGGTTAAGTAAGTCCGAGGTATATGATTTTTATAGTTTTTTATGTTTTTGTCTCTTATGCTAACAAGGTGAAGGGTTGAGAGACTAATTACTAACTCGAACTAATGAACTAAGTCTAAATCAACCGAGCGTCAGCATCTGTTCTCACTTACCGTACACACCCTAAACCGATGCAACCTTGGCTACCAAACTCTAATCGTTGCTGGGATCACCAAGTGTAATGCACGTGCTCGAAGTGGTCGTACTGAGGCACTTAACTAGGAGAGAAGGGTTGAGAAATATTTAATAACTAATAAAGCAATAAATAACAGATAATAAATAACAGTAAATAAAATCCTAATTAGCCTATTCCATGCACTATAAGGTTTATCCAAGAAGCTCGGCTTTATTTCCGTATACAAACTTGTGTTCAGGTACAATGTCTACTCGAATAAAGATCCGTTTACTTTAGAACTCCTACTATGGGCACATGGAAAATATTCTATCTTTGGAGTGATCTATCTGCCAGAGTTTCACTATGGTCTAGCCTAGGATGATGAAACAAGGGAGAGCCGCCTCTTATTTATAGATATGACGATGCACCACGATATTGCAGGGGAAGACGCGATATTGCAATGACTGCGATATAGCGTATGCGATATCGTAGGGGAAGACGCGATATCGCAACGACTGCGATCTAGCGTATGCGATATCGCGGCCCATGCGATATCGCGTCCCATCATACCCTCATGACTAAATGAAAACTCGTCCTCAAGTTCCTTACAATAATATTGGAAAGGTATGGGATTATTGACTCAATGGAAACTAATGGGATGACATGTGAACGGATCATCATTACAAGACACAAAAAAACTAGTGTTCATGACAACAAGAGTGAACACCTTATTACATTGACATCAGGCCTCAATTGACAGCTAAGAGAAAAGAGAAGAGAGAAGAAGTCTTGCTGCTACCAATGCTAAGATTATGTCTTTCGTTGTCCATCCATAAGTGCATCATTGATCTTGCTCCTTGCATAGCTGTTTTCAACACTACTCCATTCCAAGTGCTCCCTCTAGATCTGGTCCATTATTGCATGATTTCCATCTGCACACACAACACAGTCTTGTATTAGCAAGGATAGATGAATTATCATGTAATGGATACCTTGCCTCAGTAAAAGTCCATTGGTTGAGTTGTGGTATGGCTGATTTGGGTCTGGAGATATATTAATGATGACTACCGAAGGTGTAGGGGTTAGGAGAAAAAATTGGGCCCTATACCCCCATGACTAATTGCGGACCTCTGGTAGCGAGAGAATGGAAAAATAATAGGAATAAGAAGGATGGATAAAAAGAGACAACGGTAACGTCGATAAAATGGATGTTAAGATGGAAATGAACAAAACAAAATGGATTGCAAAAATGTTAAGGAAAAGAATTTAACCGATGCCCCAAATAGGAGTGTCAGTGGGTCCTCCCCAAAGTAGGCTCATGCCCTTAATGCCCTGAGAAACCCACATTCAAAGAGTCTGTAGGCTCTGGGAATGTCCTTTGGAACAAGATTTAAAGTTTTAACCGTAAGAATTTACCAAAAAGAAAACAATGCATCTATCAAAATATACACTAATGATACAACCGACAATGAGGTGAACAATGTAGAGAAGGATGGAGAGAATAGAATGGAATGGAGTCTCAAGAACAAGGTGGTATATAGCCCCTTGTGTGTTGCATGATTAATGTGACTTGGCGAATCTCATTCCAACTCCGGCCTCAAACCAACCATGTCTAGTGACTTCGCATCAATGCATTCGGCCAAGCCATCCTCGTGAATAACAAGAATGCATCTCCAAAGAGCCACCACCATTCTCATGAAATAAATGAGGAGAGAATGGGAAGTGACAAGGGCCTGAGTTAGAGGGAACATTTTTATTTTAGTTTCATAACCAGTGCTTGTAGCCCAAGAGATTATTTTGTCTAAGGGGTGTGCTTTGAATTCTCACTTTCTTTCTTTTTCTTCTTTGTGTTGTTTTTTTTTGTTTTATATTTTTATGCGTGAGAACCACACCATGCAAAGACTTCTTATTTTTATTAACTCAGCTTCCAAGAATTTGGTAACATCGAAACGGTAAGAAAACTTAAGAAGAAAACATCCAAGCACCCAAGAGAATGGCCAACACAAAGGCATCAAGTTCCCTTGAAGTCATACCCTTTTCAAACCTTGAGTCCTTCCTTAGTTTGGGAAATGGCAAGTCACCGATTCGTTAAAGTTCTTATTAGAAAGGGACTGTACATTTCCAAGCCAAGAGAGACCATAGAACTTGTGGATGAATGGATGAAGTGGACTCATTGCTTGCCATATCAAAAGAACATACCTTAGTATCAACATCGTAACTTAAAGGTAAAAACTAAAAATTAGCAATCAAATGGAAAAATAGTTCATACCATCATGAAGAACACTTATTGGGTGACAAACTTACAGGATAGGTAACACACACACAAAAATGGAAAAGTATAATGATTTTGTAAAACAAAAACAAGAAAAGTTAAAGAAATTTGTAAAACAAAAACATGGAAAACAAAAACTTGTAAAACAAAAATGTGTAAAACAAAAACATGTAAAACAAAAACGTGTAAAACAAAAATGTGTAAGACAAAAACTTGTAAAACAAAAATGTGTAAAACAAAAACTTTTAAAACAAAAATGTGTAAAACAAAAACATGTAAAACAAAAACTAAAAAGAACTGAGGGCCTCCAATGATTAGCATAGGTGGCCATCTCCCCCATGATTGAATTGCAAGGGCGAGATTCGAAATAATGAGCATCTATTTGAATTTTGTAGAATTGTCCAACTTCTCCTTGCTAATGTTCTCAGATTAAGGGGTGGAAGTTGGCGATGCTCATATTCCAATGTGTCTATGCCTTTGTTATCAACATGAGCTATTTCCTTAGTTCGTTCCATGCATATTGGGTTGCTCTTTCTAGTAGCTATCAACCACGGGGTGTCTACTACTAGTGTGGTTGCTACATACAGGCACCTTTGGATTTGTGTTTCTTGGGCACATCGATTACATGGAAGAAATGCTGAACATTCTTCCATGTCATCACACTTTGAGTCACTGTATGTGATGCACGGAACTTTCTTCTTCTTTATCTTTCCATAAATATTTACCTTAGATATCTGCAAGGAAAGATCGTAGATCCCTAGGTACGCATCTACTGTACTCAGCCATGGCCTTCCTGTTATAATTGGGAAGTCCCTGTTGTTACTGTTAACTTTTATCACCAGGAAGTCAGCTGGGTATGACCACCCACACATAGTGGTAATGATGTCCTCCACCAATCTCAAGGGAATGATGATGGACTGGTTAGCCAGCTCTAGTTGAATGTTGCTCTTCTTAAGTTGGGGCAGGTTCCAGGCTTGATACATTTCTTGTGATATTAAATTAACTCCAGAACCTGAGTCAAGAAGAGCCTTATGTGGTTCATTTCCAATGATTTGTAAATAGATTAAGGGGCTCCCAAGGTCAGATAGTTTCCTGGGAAGGTGGCCTACCTTGATCCGGTTGGTTATGGTATGTGTTAACATAACTGTATGTGTACAGCTCTATTGTTGGACTGAAGGGTGCTCCGAAGTTTTGGATGGTGGAGGAGTGTACATAGGCTCAACTGCTTGTTGTTGCGAGAGCTTATCTGGGCTTTTGGTTCTGAAGAAAGGTCTTCTTTTCTTACGGTTGTTGAAACCAGCAATAGGTTGAATGTTTATAGCTCTCATAGTGTTACGTTGCTATGGTTGAGTGGGGAGTTCCCCTTGCATTGTTGGAGCAGGTTGTATGGGAACTACAGGTGGCAGAGATGCGAATGGAGTTGGAGGATGGGATGAATGTAGAATGTCCCCCGAAGGAGAAGGAGTCCTCCTAAAGTACTCCCAAACTTGGTAGTGACATTAGGGAGTTGTGTGACCCATAGAGTCACTTGGGGAAACCAGCTGCTGCACATAATATCCATATGGGTCTGGCTGCCGGTAAGGGTACTATTGTGTTGGCAGTGGCATCCACCATGACTGTGGGTGTTACCACTACTGATGCTATCTGATGGGTTGTGGTGGAGTTCCACTTGGATAGTACATTAGTGGTTGGTGGAACTACCTTGGGTTACCTTGAGGATAAGGTAACCTTTGAGGTGTTTACTATTGGTTAAGTCTCGGATTAAGTGCATACACCCCAGACTCCTGTAGATGTGAGCTGATTGGATAACATCCCTTAGGATGGTCATATTGGTAGATCTCACATCCACTGTCATTGTCTATGTCTGAGTCCACAACTTCATTGCAGATAGTAATTTTTC
Organism: Gnetum montanum; assembly: GCA_015680685.1. Taxonomy (NCBI): domain Eukaryota; kingdom Viridiplantae; phylum Streptophyta; class Gnetopsida; order Gnetales; family Gnetaceae; genus Gnetum; species Gnetum montanum. The sequence goes on along the minus strand of MNCI01006052.1, from coordinate 551,504 downwards.
CCTTACCCTTATTATGTGTAGGGCCTGTATCTCTCCGCTTTGTCAGTACTTTGTTCCACCTTAGACTCTTCTACGATTTTCAAGATAGTTTCAAGTCTAGAGTCTAAGGAATCCCATAATTGATCTACCTTAGCCGATACTTTGGTTGTTAGTTTTTGAATTGGCAAGGTTTTTTTGTTCACCAACTCTTCAAGTGGTGACTCATCCTCCTCATCACAAAATGTCACTCCCTTCTTTCGAAGGGAGGGATCACGGTTGTATTCTTCCACACACTCTCTTTTTCGTAGGTCACCTTCTTCTTTTTGCTACTTGCTCCAACAAGCGATGAACATCATGGGCTCTAAGGTCTGATAGTCTCCCTTAGGAATAAGTCCCAAGGGTTATCTTAGTCTCATGTCTGAGCCCATCTAAGATGTGGCGAAGTTGATCTCGTTGTGCGTAACCATGGCCCAGACAACGATGTAACAATGCGTAGTAGCAGCCCATGGTAGCATGCAAGGGTTCATGAGTACCTTGCTTCTATCCTTGGATCTTCTTATGCAAATTAGACACTCTGGAGTATGTTTGATACTTATCGTTGAAGAGTTCTAACATCGTACTCCACCTCCTCATGGTTTTCAGCTCTAAGGACCGGTACCAACTCTCTGCTTCCTTGATGAGTGTCCTACAAAACAACTTAAGTTTCTGCCACTCATTTTCTATGTTCTGCAAGGTGCAAGCATCGTGGAATGCCTGTAAATGATGTTGCAGATCTAAGTTGTATCCCCCTTCAAAGCATGGGATGTTATGCATATCTAAGCGTTTGATCTGACTATCCTTTTAATGCCTTGTTGGAATTCTTACAGCCTCCGTTATGTCGAGCATACTTTGGGTTGAAAGTAGGGGCTCATCATGATCATCTCTTTCATGACACCTATGATGTCTTCGTTGTTCCCTACTTTCCCTTCGTTCGTGCCCTTGTCCTCTCTCTCGACTTTCTCGTCGAGGTCTTTCATTTTTTCTACATCTATCCTTACCGTTATGTTCATGATGGCTGCACCCAGATGTGGAAGGAGAGGGTGAGTGATGAGATGAAGGAGAAGAAGAAGGAGAACCATCATCATGACAATGCTTCTTGCCTTCTCTTTGTCTACTATGGCCCCGATCGTGATGACGATCTAAGTGCCTGTCCTTATCATGAGTTGTTGTTCCCTTTGTGAACAGTTGGCGTTCACGGGGGTCAGAACCAATGTTACGTATCGTTGATCATAGGTTCTAATACCCAACCTCCTCACCATCATTAGGAGGGGGAACATCATTTGATATAGAACCCATTATAATGGGTTCATCATCTCCTATTTCACCAAGGACATGCGAGACCCCTTTACCCTTCAATAGTGTATGTTGGCTCTCTTGCTGTGAGTCCCTCATACATTGTGTAGCTGTGGGATAATAATCCCTTGTATCAAAATCTTCTGCAATGTATTCAGCATATAATTATATCATGCCAATCTGTGCCAAAGCATGGAGAAGCATGTTAGGGACTGATCGATCCAGAGGTAACATGATGTTACCTTGTAAATATATCCATCGCAACTGTTCATCTTGATGGAGGATAAAGGTAAATTCTGGAATATACTCATTGGGATGAGTATAGACTATCTGGTATTGTTGAGGACGTGGCCGATTTTGGTTATGTGTTTTTGATTGCCGACTATTTCTCGTATTATCCCTAGGTGGTGAATTGCTTTTGTTAGAAGAAGACATTATTATTTATAGGTGTGCTAATTAACCATTATATAAATTCTTATTTAATTAACTCAAAGGTTCGTTTAGGCTCCCAATGATGTGAGTGATATCCTACATTCTACTTAGCACACAAACACTTAGTCCTCGGCAATGGCACCAATGATGAGTGGCGAGCTACCCCTACACTCAACCATACGAATAGAAGCGTAGCATGCGCGATTTAGTTGAACTTCGTAGACTAAGTGCCTACACGCCCATGGAACACTTAGGGTTAATCATTCGTTGTCTTCCCAGACTTACTTGTAGTTGTGACAGTGTATGGTTAAGTAAGTCCGAGGTATATGATTTTTATAGTTTTTTATGTTTTTATCTCTTATGCTAACAAGGTGAAGGGTTGAGAGACTAATTACTAACTCGAACTAATGAACTAAGTTTAAATTAACCTAGCGTCAGCATCCATTCCCACTTACTGTACACACCCTAAACTGATGCAACCTTGGCTACCGAATGCTAATTGTTGCTAGGATCACCAAGTGTAACGCACGTGCTCGAAGTGGTTGTACTGAGGCACTTAACTAGGAGAGAAGGGTTGAGAAATATTTAATAACTAATAAAGCAATAAATAAAAGATAATAAATAACAGTAAATAAAATCTTAATTAGCCTATTCCATGCACTGTAAGGTTTATCCAAGAATCTCATCTTTATTTTCGTACACAAACTTGTGTTCAAGTATAATGCCTGCTTGAATAAAGATATGTTCACTTTAGGAATCCTACTGTAGGCACATGGAAAATATTCTATCTCTGGAGTGATCAATTTGCCAGAGTTTCACTATGATCTAGCCTAGGATGATGAAACAAGGGAGAGCTGCCTCTTATTTATAGATATGATGGCGCACCGCGATATCACATACGCAATATTGCAGGGGAAGACATGATATTGTGTACACAATATTGTGAGGGATGCGATATCACGGCCCATGCAATATCGCGTCCCATCACCAATGAACTAGGCCATCAATGCACACCTTGTAGATATGTCCGTTGATTTCCATGAAGTGTTTTACTTGGTGAAGAAACTGTTGTTTCTTTCAATGGTCCAACCCTTGTGGCATTTCTTGGGTGAGAAAATAGGTGAGAATGCCATCATACCATTTAGGCTCATTGGGCAATTATTCAGTTATAGCCCTAGCAAAGAGGAGTTCATTAGGAAACATATTAGATAGTGGGTTTTCTTTGTCTTTGTTGTCTCATCGCAATTGATACAAGTGATCAATGACCACATTCTCACTACCTTTTTGATCTATCATCGTAATATTGAATTCTTGCAAGATTACTAGCCACCATATAACATAGGGGTTCACCATTGGCTTGTTCATCAGGAAGTGAATTGCACTATGGTCCATGTGCACAAACACCTTTTATCCAAGCACATAATTCATGAACTTCTCTAGGGCAAACACTATCACCATAAATTCTTTTTCTATAGTGATGTAGTTTAGTTGTGCATCCACAGTGCTTCGGCTAGCATAGTGGATGTAGTATGGACATTTCTTGTCATCCATTTGCATAAGCATAGCTCCCAAGGCATAATTTGATACATCTCTCATGACATGAAATGGTCTAGACTAGTCAAGTGCTTGTAGGATTGGGGTTTCTACACGTTTTTCTTTAAGCTATTGAAATGCTTTTTCACATTCTGCAGTCTAGACAAATGGATCATCTTTCTTTGTCAGCTTCACCAATGGATTTGTGATCTTAGAAAAATTCTTTATGAATTGTCGGTAGTAGCCAATATGTCCAAGGAATGATTGAACATCTTTGACAGTTTTTGGTTGGCCGGTTATTCCTTGGATGACCCTTATTTTCTTAGGATCAACCTCAATTCCTACTTGTGATATTTTGTGCCCCAATATAATGCCTTCCTAGACCATGAGATGACTTTTTTTCCAATTGAGCTACAAGTTGGTTTCAACACATCATTTTAGCACTTGCTCAAGCAGGTCTAGGGCTTTCTCAAATTTAGCTTTATAAGTGGAGAAGTCATCCATGATGACTTCCACACCACTACCAATTTGCTGTTGAAAAATGCTCAGAACCAAGCATTGGAATGTAGTAGGAGCATTGCATAGACCAAATGGCATCTTGTGATATGTCAAAGTCCACCAAGGTTATGAATGTTGTCTTGGCCTAGTCCTTTGGTGTGATTTGAATTTGGTTATAGGCACTATAACCATCTAGAAAACTATAGTAGTAATGCCTAGATATTATGTCTAACACTTGATCAAAAAATGGCAATGGAAAATGATCCTTGAATGTTGCCATATTCAGTAGCCAAAAATTGATGCAAAATTGCCATTTGCCATCTTTCTTTGGCACAATCACAAGTGGACAAACTCACTCACTATCTACAATGAGATAAATAAACCCTACCTTGAGGAGTTGTTCGATTTTCTATTTGATGATCTACTTCAGCTTAGGGTTCAATTGCCTCTGTAGTTGTCTCTTTGGCTTCATGGCTGGATCAGTGTAGATGCGATGTTGGCATATCCTAGGATCAATCCCTGTGAGTTTAGGATATGACCAAGCAAAAGTTGTTGACCATTTTTCAACCACATTCAATAGCATCTATTTTTTTTTTTTTGCTTTGGAGCAAGATTTGCATTGATTATGACTAGCTTTTCATTTTTTCAAAACACATATTCTATTATGGCTGGTAGCATTTTTAGTTCAAGGGGCTCTTGCTTAAAATTTTTAGGAATTTCCAACTCTCCCCAATAAGTATCATCATTTGCATCATCAGAGAGTTGGTGATAAACTTGCTCTAGTTCTTTCATGCCTACAACATATGCACATGTTAGGCCCTTAGTTGATTCCATGCAAAGTGTGCTACTCTTAGAATCAGCGGTCAGCCACTAGGTGTCCTTCTATTTTATGGCTACTATGTATAGACACCTTTGAATTTCTACTTCTAGTGCACACTGATTGCATGCAAAGATAGATGCTTGTTTCACAGTCCAAAGTTTTTGCACACAATTACACCTTGTATCGTTGTACATAATGCATGGAACTTGCTTCTTCTTGATCTTTCCAAGTGCATTTTCTTTATATATTTCTATGGAAAGATCTCTAATGCCCATTCTTACATCAATGATGCTAAGCCATGCCCTTTCCATGATGATTGGGAAATCCCCTTTGCAATTCTTTGCCTTGATCACTAGGAAATTAGTAGGATAAAACCACTCATAAATAGTGGTCACAATGTCTTCCACCAATCCCAATGGAATAATGATGGTATGGTCTACCAATTCTTATCTGATATTACTCTTATTAAGAGGAGGTAGGTTCCATGCAGTGTACATCTCATGAGAAATTAAATTGACACCAGAATTTGAGTCGAGAATAACTCTACATGGTTCATTCACAAAAATCTACAAATAAATGAGAGGACTTCTAGGGTCAGCTAATTTCTTGAGAAGGTTTCCAGCATGGATCCAATTAGATATAGTGTGAGTAAGCATCACAGTATGAATCTTATGTAGATTTTTGTTTGAAGGGGACTTGAAGGAATTTGATACAGAGGAAGATGGAGGAACAGGGTTGTCAACCGCAAGTGTATTTGAGGGCTTAGGTGGACTGTGGGGGTCAAAAGAAAGGTCTTTTCTTTGATTGAGTATTTGACCCATCTGATTGATGAACCAGTTATAGATTAATCACCCTCATAGCATTACGTTTTTGTGGTTGATATGGTAGTTCACCTTGCATAGGTGGAGCAGGTGGTAGCTATGTCATTGAAGGAGGAACATATGCAGGGATACGAGGAGGATAAGGGTAAGAGATGGCATCCATTATTTCATGTGGAGAATGAGTTCAATAATAATTAGAAGGATGGTAGTAAGATTGGAAAGTAGAAATATGCCTAGAGGAGTCACATGGAGATAAGGGTTGTTGAACGTAGTACCCATATGGATCAGGATGTTTGTAAGGGTATTGCTACCTTGGTAGTGTCAGTGCCCATGATTGTGGCTATTGCCATTGTTGATACTACTCATATGGTTGTGATGGAGCTCCACTTGGATAATATTGTTGTTGCTAATGAAATTGCCTAAAATTACCTTGTGGATAAGGTAATCTTCTGGATGTTTGCCTTTGTGTTAGTCATGGATTCAAGACATACACTCTAGACTCTTGTAAGTGTGACACTATGGGGCAACATGTTCATACTAGTAGACACCACAGCCACCATCTTCATTTGATTCACTTTTCACAAATTCTTCTATTGTAGCAACCTTGCCCTTACCTTTATGATAGGCATGTTCAACTTGTGTCTCCTACGCTCATGATTACTACCTTATTTTTTCGACTCTTTAGCAATTTTTAGGACAACTTAAAATATGCTATTCATGGAGTCCCATAACTGATCAACCTTGGCCATAATTTTAGATTGAAATTTTTAGAGTGGTAAGGTTTTCTTATTCACCACTTCATCAAATGTGGATTCTTCCTTTCTATCACAGAATCAAACCTCCTTGCGAATGCAAGAATCACAGTTATATTCTTCTACACTTTCTCTTTTTCTTTATTCACCCTCCTCTTTAGCTAATTACTTAATTAGTCTTTGTGTCTGATGAGCACTTAATTCTGATAGTTACCCTTGGGCATAAACACCAATGGATCTCCTCATTTCTAATCAAAGCCCATCTACAATCTGGCAAAGTCAATCTAGTTGAGAATAATCATGGCCAGGACATTTGTGCATTAAGGAATAGTATTGGCCAATGGTAACATCCAAAGGTTTGTGTGTTCCTTGTTTCCATCCTTGGATTTGCCTTTTCAAGTTGGGGACTTTGGAGTATGTTTGATATTTATCATTAAACAATTCACGCATGGTACTCCATCGTCTAATAGATTCCAACTCTAAGGACTAATACCAGTTTTCTGCTTCTTTGATGAGTGTCCTTGGGAACAAATTAAGCTTTTGCCACTCATTCTTTATGTTTTGAAAGGCACATGCATCCTAAAAAGCTTGGAGATGATTCTGTGGATCATAGTTATATCCTTCTTTGAATTGAGGAATGTTGTTCATGTCCAGCCTTTTGATCTAACTATCCTTCACATGCCTTGTTAGAATTCATATTACCTTTGCGATATTGAGCATACTTCAGGTAGTAAGCAAAGGCTCATTGAGGCCATGATCATGGTGCCTTCAATGCCCTCGACTACCCCTTTGTTCATGGCAATGTGCCTCTCTTGAATGTTTGCACCCTTGATCTTACCTTTCCCTATGGTCCCTTTAATCATTTCACTCTCGTTGGTCATTTCAGTCACCTCCATCATGGTCTTGCCTATTGTGATCATAGTAAGAGCCAGAAGAAGAAGATGATGATGATAAAGGTGAAGAGGAAAGAGGAAAAGCACCATCACAGTGCTTGCTACCATCTCTTTGATGATCACAACCATGATTATGATCTTGTTTTTTGTCCACATCCTTACCTTGACTTGCCCCTTCAAATCCTTCTTTGTCATTGGATCCATTCTTACCAGAACTAGGATTTTCAAATGTGGACTGCAAGTTCTGGTTTTGACCTCCTTCACCAAAGTCAAAGAGAGGAATTTTTCTAAATGGAAAACCCCCAAAGAAGGATTCTCCACCATCTCTTTGGTATAGCAAGAATGGAGAATCATTAAATCCCTTTCCCTTTGCAAATTCATGACATTGTTCTAGTTGTTGCTCTCATAAATGTTATGCCTCAGTGGGATGATAATCCCTAGTGTTAGCATCTTGCAAAATATACTTAGCATGATGTTCCTGAAGATTCCATCATATAAGCATTTGTTGAAGCATTGCAGGAATAGATTGATTAGGCAACAACACAGTGTTTCCCTCCATGTTACACCACTACAATTATTCATCCTCATGTAGGATGAAGATGAAATTTGGCACATACTCATCAAGATGAGCATACACGATTCGATATTGTTGAGGCACCTACTAATAGGCTCTATCAAACTTGGGCAGAGAAGCACTTCTACAAGAAGAAGACATTTTCAGTTAGATGATAAAAAAATCAGTGTGCTTCTAAGTTTTTTGTAGTAATCATAAAATATGATATGACTCTAAGGTTCATTCCAACAATTTTGAATGATTTCCACTAAATCCTAGATAGCACACAAAACCACCAACAGGTCCTCGAAAATGGTGCCAATGATGAGCGACAAGGTACCTCTATGCCCAATCATATGAATCACTAAGGCATTCACACACGATTTGGTCGAATTCCATGGACCTATAGTTCTTTAGTGCATTAGTTCCTCTAGGAAGTGAAATAGGTGTTAAGAATGTTTTTTGTCTTTCCAACTACATTTGTGAGGCTCAAGAGTATGGTTTAAGTGTAATTGAGGTACATGATTTTTTATTATTTTATATTTTATAAGTTTAATCACCTACAATAAGAATGAAAAGTGAAATAATTTAGGATCTAATTCAATGTATACCTAGCCAGCCTAACATAAGTACTCATTCCACTTTCCTAAACACATCTTGAACACATATAGTGTTGTTGGGCTACCAAACGTTAAATGTTGCTAGGTTACCAAACACTATATGTATGCTCAAAGTGGTTGTGCTTGTGTTTATTAACAACTAGAAATTAATTGCTTAATTCAAATGCATTAAAGTAAAGTGCATGAAAGTAAAGTAAAGTACCCCTATGCCCAACCATATAAATGACTAAGGCATTCACACATGATTCGATTGAATTCCATGGACCTATAGTTCTCCAGTGCACTAGTTCTTCTAGGAAGTGAAATAGGTGTTGAGAACATTCGTTGTCTTCCCAACTACACTTGTGAGGCTCAAGAGTATGGTTTAAGTATAATTAGCTATATGATTTTTTATTATTTTATATTTTATAATTTTAATCACTGATGAGTGGCAAGGTACCCCTGCACTCAACCATATGAATACGAGTGTTTCACGCATGATCCAGTTGAACTCCGTAGATGGACTAGTTGTGGTATCTAAACAGTTATTCTTAGGTCACAGTTCATTGTCTTTCCACCTAGACTAGTATTAGCTTTGTCACGTATGGTTTAGTCTAGATTGAGGTGTATCATGTGTTCCTATACTATTGCTACTCTTGGAGATAATGGAAAATAATATTGACTAAGCTAAGAGAGAGAGGGTGAGAGAGAATCTAACTGGCCTAAGTGTGATGAGCATATGTTCCTTAATCATTCATACACATCTTGTACCTTGTGCATAACTACTACTAGGATTACCAAGCACAGATCCTAGGTATGCTACTGGGTTACCAAGTAGTCACACTTAAATGCTTGTGATCAAGTCGTACTCATTCCACGTTTAACAGGAGTTTAGGGTGAGAGATATTAACTAAGAAAGCAGTAAATAACAATTAAATAAATAAATAATTAAACTAAGTGAATGCTGCAATGATGAAGTAATCTCGATCTTTATTTCCAGTCATGTGCGTGTCCAAGTACGTCACACTCAAATAAAGGATGCTATACAATTACAATCACCATGCTACAGGCATACACTGGGAAATAATTCTAACTCTAAGAAGGGAAAACTATAAGAGTTTAGGTAAGGAACTAAGAATTAACTCATTTATTGACTCTCTAAAACTTATTCCTTGGAACTTTCCACCTCTTATTTATAGATGAGGAGACAAGCTGCGATATCGCATACATGATATCGCGGCTGGGCTACAATATTACATACGCGATATCATGGCTGATGCAATTTCACGGCTAGCAAATTGTGACTCATCATACCCCCACGACTGAGTGAAAACTCATTCTTGAGTTACAGTAATTATACAGTGGATAGGTATGGGATTATTGTATGGTGAAAATGGGTTTATGCCGTAGTGTGGAATGAAAACAAAATTGAGACACAACACAAAAAAAATTCTATAGCTAAAAAATTGGTGGAACTCATGTAATTCCTGGTGGCGGTGGCTCCTCCATAGGTGATTTTCCCTTGTCTTGTCCTCTAGGTCTTGAGGCTTGATGGCATTGAAGTATGGCTTGGAGTTTCTCTTCCTTGGTTCAGGGATCTTATGCCATCCATGCTAATGTTCTGATGTTTGATGGAGTTGGCACCTCCCATGGGCAGGGTAGTTGTGGAAACATTTGATTGGCCTTGACATACCAAGTGACAAATACCCATTGTTCCTCCTCGTAGGCTCTGGCTTTGTCTTTGTACTCTTGAAAATCCATAAGCCGTCGAGCCAAATCCATTGCGACACCTTTTTGGCCTTGGTAGCTTGCCTTCACCACCTTAAGTTTAGAATTTGCAATCTCTAATTTTTGCAGTAACTTCTTGCATTTCACAAATTCTATTTCATATTTGTTGTAGGTGGTAGCTACCTGCTGCTCGAATTCTATTCTTAGGCATCCTGCTGTTAACATGGCAAGGTTGGCATACCGCAAGTTTGCCAACTCCATGTATTCTATCAGGTCCTGAATCTACAGATCTTGGTTCATAACTTCTACCTAGTGGGCAAAGGCATATGTGTCTAGTATGGCCCACCAGTCAGTGTGTTGAGCACTGATAGTGTTAATGTGGGCCTTGGCCATATGGATCTCCTTCTCAAGGATCTGTTTGTACATCCCTACCTGGTCTCAGAAGTGCTCCTTTAGCATTTCATGTCATTTAGCCTTATTTTTCCATGCGCTTATTTCGATAGCTATCTTTTGATGGATTGCGTGTGCCTCCTCCATTGAGAGGGTTCGATTCTCCCTCGCTAAATGACTCATGTCTTGGTTGACTTGGATGAATTATTCTCACAACTGATGGAAATGTTCTTCGATAACATTCTTTTGCTTTTCTATAGAGGTCAATCAAAGGTTGTTGACAACAAGTTGTTTGTTCTCCTCCGGTAAGGCTTTGAGTGCCTTGATATGCATATGAGTTTGCACCTGTTCTGCAGAGGCATCCCAAACAGCCTTCTCTTTTTCTTCAGCCACCTTTTTATTCTCCGTTAGTAGCTTGGTTAGTTGCTCAATTTTAAAACTATCCAGCTGGTATGCGGGAACAAATTGTAAAGGGTCCTGCTATGCTGCTTGTAGGGTCACAAGCTATTCCTGCAATTTCTACACCTCTACTTTAGCATGCTCAACCCTCACTTTTATTAAGGCTAGCTTCCCTTTAGTGGAAATGAGGTTTGATTGAATTGCTGTAACATCTTGAGGGATGTCAAACAGGGACATCATCACTTATCCTTTTTGTAGCAATCAATCAAGTGCATCCTCATGTTTCGCAGGAGTCATTGAGGTTTCGGCCAAAGTTTGAGCATCCCATGCTCCTGTGAGATCTTCTAGTGGTACAACAGGTACATTGAACAATTCTTTAATGTGATCCATGACCACTTCTATAGCTCCTGCTACATCCTGGTGTTGCATGACCATCACTGTGGCCCCTTTGCCAGTTTCTAATTGCACTTAAAAAGATGTAGCATTTCCCGAGATCTGTTGTGATCAAATAATTTTTCCTCCTCCTATATGAATAGACACTTCACCCCTTGTGCAATCCAAAGAAAATATGCACTGCATGGCATCGTCAATGACGTGAAAGAGATTTGCATCATCATGACTTCCCCAACTGACCATTTCAGTGATGGCCTTGAGATGGCTCATTGACGGTCTGTAATCTTGTAGCGGCGGCAGTTGATCTTGACTCGTACTTGGAAATTAGTTGGGTCCTACAAGTTGAGTTGTAGTTGGTTTAGCCATTTGTTCTTCTTCTTGTTCTGGTCCCAACGTCTCACCAGTGAGTTTCCTTGCAGCTAGTGGCTTTAACAATTCAGCATATGAAGCATTTTGGGTTTTTTGAAGGACATCATTGGTGTACCCCTTGATACCAACATGTCGGCATAGCTTCCTGATAAGGCAAGGGAAGGGCAATGCCATATTCCCCGTCTTCCATTCCTCGAACCACCTCAGGATCTCCATTAAGTATAGATGAGGCAGGCTAGCATTAACCTTTCCCATCAGCACTACACAACCTCTTGCCACATATGTTGAGATTCTTTTTAAGCCCTTCGTGGGGAAGAGGCAATATGTTCCAATTTTAAAATAGATCTTTTCTTTCATTGTCAGTTTCCAAACTCGTTGCACATCAGGGTCTAAACGGGTAGACAACTGAGCAACCTGGGGCCCAGTATTTGGAAGGTTTAATACTTCCAAAATGGCCTGCATGGAGAAATCGATTGTCACACCACAAATATTAACGGTGGTGCCTTGTTCTCGGTTGTGCCAGAATTGGTATGTCTCCCCTAGGTACCAGGCATTACTTTTAGAGAGGACAGGTGATGAGTGGCGAGGTACCCCTACACTCAACCATTCGAATACGAGCATGTACGCACGATCCAGTCGAACTCCGCAGACTAAATGCCTTAACGCCACAAAGAATGCTTGGGGTTAATCATTTGTTGTCTTCCCAGGCTTGCTTGTATGTGTCACGGTGTATGGTTAAGCAAGTCTAAGGTATATGAATTTTTTGGTATTTTTTAGTTTATCTCCTAAGCTATGAGGGAAAGGGTTGAGAAACTAACTAACTCTAACTAATGTCCTAAGTCTAAATTAACTAGCGTCAGCATCCGTTCCCACTTACCGGACACACCTTGAACTATGCGACTTTGGCTACCAAACGCTAATCGTTACTGGGATCACCACACGTAACTTAAGTGCTCGAAGTGGTTTTACTAAGGCACCTATTTAGCCTAAGTGTGATAAGCAGCCGATTCCTTGGCTAGCCGTGCACACCCGTGGGCGCTCGTAGCCAAGTCATACTTATCACACGTTCTAGCCTAGCAATGAGTAGCCGATTCCTTGACCAGCCGCACACATCGGACTACCATTGGGATTACCAAGCGCAGATCCTGGAATACACTACTAGGTTACCAAGCAGTCACAATGCTCGTAGTCAAGTCGTACTCATGCGTTGCGACAAGCAGTCGATTCCTTGATTAGCCGTACACATCCGTAGATGCTCGTAATCAAGTCGTACTCGTGCGCACTAGGAAAGGAATAAATAACAACAAAATAAAACCATGTACTGCAAGGTTTATCCAATCAAGTTTGTCTTTATTGTCGTACACAACTTATGTTCAGGTTACAAAGTTGCTCGAATAAAGAGTTTTTCACTCTAGGACTCATATTGCGGCCACATGGGAAATTAATCTAACTCTGGAGTGTTCAAACTGCCAGAGCTTCGCTACTTCTAGCTAGGATTGGGAAATAAGGAGAGTTCCACCTCTTATTTATAGATATGGCAGCAGACCGTGATATCGCAGGGGATGCGATATCGCGGCGCTATGCATGTCGTGTCTCATCATACCCCCATGAGGGAATGAAAACTCGTCCTCGAGTTCCTTACAATGATATCAGGTCGGTATGGGATTATTGAGGGGAATGGAACTAATTGGATGGCATGTGAACGGGTCTTTATTACAAGACTTGATAAAAACTGGTGTTCATGACAACAAGGGGGAACACCTTATTACAATGACATCAGGCCACATTTGGCAGCTGAGAGAAAAGATGAGAGGAGAGAGAATAGAAGAGAAAAAGAAGAGAGAAGAGTCTTGTTGCTGCCAACGCCTCGATTGCGCCTTTCGTTGTCCATTCGTAAGTGCATTATCAATTCTGCTCCTTGCATAGTGGCTTCAATGCTGCTCCACTCCAAGTGTTTGCTCTAGATCCATTCCATTGTTGTATGATTGCCATCTGCACACACAATACCATCATATATTAGCAAGGGTAATTGAAGCATTAAGTAAAGCATACCTTGCTTCGGTTTAGGTTAATTGGCTAAGTTGTGGTATGGCTGATATGGATCTGGGAAAATGTAGATGATGACTACCGAAGGT
>MNCI01006052.1:506847-532314 GCA_015680685.1 Gnetum montanum | reverse complement strand
GTACTCACGCGTTGCGATGAGCAGCCGATTCCTTGATTATCCGTACACATCCGTAGATGCTTGTAATCAAGTCGTACTCGTGCGCACTAGGAAAGCAATAAATAACAACAAAATAAAACCATGTACTGCAAGGTTTATCCAATCAAGTTCATCTTTATTTCCGTACACAACTTGTGTTCAGGTTACAAAGTTGCTCGAATAAAGAGCCGTTCACTCTAGGACTCCTACTGTGGGCACATGGGAAATTAATCTAACTCTGGAGTGTTCAAACTGCCAGAGCTTCGCTACTTCTAGCCAGGATTGAGAAATAAGGGGATTGCCACCTCTTATTTATAGATATGATGGCGGACCGCGATATCGCGTACGTGATATCGCAGGGAAAGACGCGATATCGTGTACGCAATATCGTAGGGGATGCGATATCGCGGCGGCCACGATATCGCAGCGCTATGCATGTCGCGTCTCATCAACAGGCCATAAGGGAGATCCTTTGAGGTGATCCCTAATAGCCTCAGGAGCGAACTTTGCAAAAGATTCAAAATTTAATTCTACAATCATCATAGTGAATGTGGACCTTTGATAGCTTGAACACAATCTTGGGGCAACATGAGATGTTGTCCCTGTTTAGGCACTGTAGCAGCACCTCCTTCTACCTACCCAGATTGTATAGTAGAAGGGTCTTCTTGATGAATGCTAAATGGTTATTCCTCCTATTTTGCATGTTGTCCAGCAGGGACTTGTTCTTTGCCTCTCCTCGGTTGTTTACTTCCACCTTGAGTGGGACCTTCCTTTTGTCCACGTTTTGGGGCCATCTGCAATCACATGGGGTCAAGCATTAGTAAGGTTGTTTCTGAAATTAAGTTATACCTTACTTCTTGCCTTAATTAATAAATTGTTTTTATCTTTGTGTGATGTTTCGTGAAAAGTTATAATAATGGGTCCTTTTTACTTAGGTGGTTTCCAATTTTAGTTTCCCGATGTACCTAAGGGAATGAAATTATTTTCGGCATAATTATTCTTAATACTATAAATAATTACCCTTGATAATGTCCTTTGGGCAATGAAAAATTCCAAAAAAAGTTATGCACTATTCGACGTATGTCCCTTCCCCACGACTAAGCTGAACACTCTAGGTTCAAGCGGGTTCAAATGGAATTAAAATCAGAGTACCAGCGAGCGAGCTATAGGTAGAAAAGCAAGAGTGTCACACTCGCAAGTTGTAGAGAAAAAATTGAAAAACTCCCCCGCGTGATCTGTGGAAAATTATGCAAAGTGTTGCGGGGGTGGGGGGTGCACCTTTTATAGATTATAGGGACACTGTATCGCGTATGCAATATCCTATACGCGATATCGTAGCCTAACAATGTTTAGGCTAAGGGGGGAAATACGAAATTTTGGAAGGTGTTTTTGGAATTAAAAGTGGAAATTAAGGACATGTGGGACATGTTTAAGGGTCCTAGGGAATTTAACTCATATTGACAGCACGACTAATGATATGGTGTGGAATTTATCAATAAGGACCTTGGGTGGTAATTGGTGGAAAAAGGCTATGTAATGGATACATAGGAACATTGAAATTTAGAGGGATAATAGTAGGGAGAGAATGTTATGAAAAATAGGTTGAGGGTAAGAAATGGTGTGTGTGAGCTATGTTATAAGTGAGAATTACAAAATATTACACAAGTGGGTCTTCCCCAAAGCAAGTTTTAACCTATAATGTCCTTGTGTAACCACACTTAAAAGTGTCCATGGGCACTCGAAGGGTTAAATGTAATCCACACTGGTTCCACAAAACACACACATGTAAATATCACTGGAATGAGGTAAGAATTCTACGTTACATAGGACACGAGCTCCAATTATATGAACAGTGAGATGAGACGAACTATAGAAGGGATTGTAGAGATTGGGACATGAGGTAATTGACCCAGGGCATAATGAATCCTGCTTGAAAAGCATGATTAACATGTCATTAACCCATCGTTCCAAGATCAAGACCAAGTCCATTCCTCTAATCAATGACATCGCATTGTTTAATCCCATGATGAGCAACTATGAGAGTACCATAACAACAAGGCGTACGATCACTTGGTGTTTTATTCAAGGGAGGAGTGATTTTTTTTTTGTGGCACTGTTCTTTTTCTGCTTTTCTTTTCTTTTTCTTCTTTCTTCTTTTTTTTTTCAATCGCTGAATCCAGAGAAGCCGCCAACCTTCAGGCATGGGTGCATGTCTTTCCAGTGGGACCCCCTAGAATGCATTGGATTTCTAAGTGCCCTTTTGATTACTCTTACTCCCATTTTTCATTAGATCTACAAGGATCTTAGTACAACCACATTGCATGATAACTCCCACAAACATCACCAAAGAGAATCCTCAAGTCCACTTGATGTCACACCCTAATCATTTCCTCTTTGTCCATCCTTCCTCATTCTGGGTACAATAAACACAAAATTAATTTTAAGTCTTTAAAAATGTCAAGAATATCACTGTACCCTTGAACAAAACCTCTTATTTGTAGAGTGGATGAGTGGGTGTAATGGGCTCATTGTCCACATAATTGATCACTCAAGACTCGATAACATAGAACACACCTCAACCAACGAGCCACATGAGTGTTTTATTCGTAGATGAGATTTCTTAGAGAAGCATAAAAAGATAAAAAGACAAAATGATAAAATAAGAAATTGAAAACTAAAAAACTGGAAAACAAAAAGTTGTAAAATTAAAGAAAATGAAAAATATTTATTAATCCTGCTTGTTTTTAGAATGGGGGGGGGGGGGGGGGTGGGGGGGGGGGGGGGTGGGGGGGGGGGGGGGTGGGGGTTATCCCCATAACTAAATGGTTAGGCATGGAAAGGATTAATAAATGAAGGATGAGGATCCTTGCTTGTTGGAAATATTGGAACTTGGTCATATTTACCCCATTGTGGTTCACACACTTGATTATAGCAAGCATAGTGGGGCAATATGTAAGATGTGATTCTTGGGTAAAGAGTTGACCCACTATGATGTTTGTGACAGTAAGATGGTATGCAAGGATTAGGATGTCACCCTCCATGGATGTGTTCATTGGGCTGTATGGTTGTTGGAGTGTTGATTGGTGGCCCTAATGAAGTAACATAAGGCATTGGATTCGAAGATAAGGATGCACCATAGTGTTGGACTTGTGCTATGTTGGAGGATGCAGTGGCCTTGGGATTATGTTGTCTATTCCTAGGATCATTTCTAAAGAAGGGATGCCTTCAATGTTGCTGAGGTCTCTCACTGCTGTTAGCAATAGTTGCACAAGTAGCATTCAGGGGTTCTTGCTATAGTGCAGACACCTTAGGAATAGTTGGTGGCGATGTAGAAGGAGGGAAAGGATGAGAATGTTGAAAATTAGGAGAAGTGTAAGGTGCATAAGGCAGTGGTTTTGTTGAGGACATGGGCTGATAATATTGAGGAGAATGATAATGCGGTGAGATAGAGTATGTTGGCCTAGTTGGGGAAACAAGATGTTGGACTAGATAAGAATTTGGATTCAGATGATATGAAGGGTGTCTCCAGTTTAAGGGTGGCTTCCCCCACAACTGGGATTGTTTCCACTATGATCGAACATAGTATCTTTGTACCAACTCTGGATGTAACGTGTTTCCCCAATGCTCATATAAATGTAACAGGATTAGGCATTGGCCCTTGGGGTGATCATACAGGAAAATGTTGCATTCATATGTATGATTGGTAGTTAAGCTCTTATTTTCCTTATCCCTTCCTTCCGATTGTCTACTAATACTTTGTCCTTCTTCTCAGGTTGTCAAAACTCCATCTCCAATAATATCGATACATTCTCTACACTTTTTATATGTCCATTCCAACATCTTATTGATCTCTGCCTCGACTTCCTCTAATGATTGTTGTACTAGAAAAGGTGGTTCTTTCTCCTTGTGATAGGTTGATTTCTTCTTTTTATGATCATGGACCTTTGTTAAGTTGATATTTTGGTCCCGTTGATGTTCTTTAACACTCTCCCATCTAGCCAATTCTCCTTCTTCTTTTGCTACCCCCTTAATAAGCTCTTGGACTTGATGGGTTCGTGGTTCGTATAGTTGGCCTTGGGCATACATCCCTAGGGTCTCTCTTGTTTCATCATGAAGCCCTTCAATGATATGGTACATTAGCCTTTCCTTAGAGAACTCATGGCCTGGATAGTTGTTTAATAGTGCATAATATCTTTCTAAGGCCATGTCCAAGGGTTCATGTTGTGCTTGTTTCCACTATTGAATTTGTTTCCTCAAGGCCGACACTTTTGTGTAGGTTTGACATATTTCATTAAAGAGTTCTACCATTGTTGACCAACGTCGTATTGAATTTGGTTTTAACGATCTATACCATACTTTTGCTTGGCCAACAAGTGTCATAGGGAAGAGCTTGAGTTTTTACCAACTGTTATCAATGTTGTTCCATGTATAGGCATTGTAGAAGGCTTGTAAATGTTGTTGCAGATCTAAGTCATAGCCTCCTAAAAAATTAGGGAAGTTATTTAAATCGAGCCTGGGTAGATGGCTCTCTTCACGATGCCTACGGGAGATTTGAATAGCCTCTTGTATTTACGTTAGGCTTGTAGTGGCTAGCAGGGGTTCATCGTCATCAGGTAAGTTATGCTTTCGTGTATTGGGATGACGTTGCTTTTGTTTATGTTTATAAGAAGCTCCCACCTAGGGTTGTGTACTCCAATCTTCATTGTCATATAATTCGTTGGTTCTCCAATGAATTTCCTCACTAGGTGTGGCATTATCATAATCTTGTAGGAGAGACATGGTTGTGAAATTGTGTGTGAATTTATATGTGACTTCTTATAATTATTCCTTCTGAAAGATATATCATTAATTCCTATATAGTAACCTTGAATGATATAACTTATCTAGATAACTAGCACTATCCCCGGCAATGGTGTCAATGATGAGTGGCAAGGTACCCCTACACTCAACCATATGAATACGAGCGTTTCACGTACAATCTAGTCGAACTCCACGGACGGACTAGTTGTGGTATCTAGACAGTTATTCTTAGGTCACAATTCATTGTCTTCCCACCTGGACTAGTATTAGCTTGTCATGTATGGTTTAGTCTAGAGTGAGGTGTATGATGTGTTCCTATACTATTGCTACTCCTGGAGATAATGAAAAATAATATTAACTAAGCTAAGAGAGAGAGGGTGAGAGAGAATCTAACTAGCCTAAGTGCGATGAGCATCTGTTCCTTAATCATCCGTACACATCTTGGACCTTGTGCACAACTACTATTGGGATTACTAAGTGCAGATCCTAGGTATGCTATTAGGTTACCAAGTAGTCGCACTTAAATGCTCGTGATCAAGTTGCACTCATTCTACGTTTAACAGGAGTTTAGGGTGAGAGATATTAACTAAGAAAATAGTAAATAACAAATAAATAAATAAACTAAGTGAATGTTGCAATGATGAAGTAATCTCAATCTTTATTTTCGATCATGTGGATGTCCAAGTACGTCACACTCGAATAAAGGATGTCGTACAATTACAATCACCACACTGCAGGCATACACTGGGAAATAATTCTAACTCTAAGAAGGGAAAATTGCATGAGTTTGGGTAAGGAACTAAGAACTAACTCACTGATTGACTCCCTAAAACTTGTTCCTTGGAACTGTCCACCTCTTATTTGTAGATGAGAAGACAGGCTGCAATATCACGTACGTGATATCGCGACCATCAAATTGAAACTCATCAATCACCTACAATAAGAATGAAAAGTGAAGTAATTTAGGATCTAATTCAATGTTTTCCTAGTTAGCCTAACACAAGTACTTGTCCCACTTTCCTAGACACATCTTGAACACATATAGTGCTACTAGGCTACCAAACGTTAAATGTTGCTAGGTTACCAACACTATATGTATGCTCAAAGTGGTCATGCTTATGTTCATTAAAAACTAGAAATTAATTGTTTAATTCAAATGCATTAAAGTAAAGTGCATGAAACTAAAATGCATTAAAAGAAACATTAATCTATTCTCAGTGCTACAAGGATTATCAAAAGGGTTTGTTTCTATTCCTATCACACTACTATGCTCAAGTACATTAGTGTTCGAACAAAGATCTGTACACACTTAGACTCCTACTACGAGCACTTAGAAAATATTCTAACTTTGGAGAAAAAAAACTACAAGAGCTTCCCTACTTTGACTGAAAAAAACTATGAAAAACTAACTAGAAATTGTAAGCCTAATTGCTATATTTATAGGTTGGCATCTATCCCACGACATCGGATATCTGACATCATATTTAGGCTTCGACATTGGATACCCGATGTCAAGGCTCTAACATTGGACACCTAATGTCGGAGTAGACATAAATATGATTCATCAACTATGGATTGCTTAACTCAGAAAGGGGGAAGGGGAGATGAATAAATTATAAATTAATAAGTAAGATGCAAATGAAAATACTAAAAACATATCTAATTTCTCAAATGCAACAAAATCACTGATATATGTGATAAAGTTCATTATCTTAAAATCCATTATGAATTAAAAGCTATTGTTGATGATACCAATGTGGTAAATTCTCAGATGCTACACACTCTTCATAAGGAAAAAAAATATCTAAGCTTGGTATCCCATAGGAATCCTAAGAGTCTTGAAAGGTTGGATGCAAAGTGTGGTTTTCTTGGAAGATATACTTACAACCCCTTCAAGCAAAGATAAAATAATACACAAGCTTGGTATCCCATAGGACTCCCAAGGACCTTGCAAGGTTATGTATACAAGTGGTTCTCTCATAAGTCATATACACAAACCCCTTAGGGAAATAAAAAAATGTTAAATACTTAGATATCTAGGTGAACCCACCAAGATTGCAATAAGAATCTATGCTACATAGAGTAATCAAGGATTAAAACAAAAGTATGAAGTGTAGGTATGATAATTTAACAAATCATATCTACACAATTTATGCTCACATTAGGGGATTCACAATGTAAGAGGTAGACACAAATCTAACACTTAATTGATTAAATTAATGATGTGAAATAATAGATCTAATCATGGCAAGTCAATAATTACTTAAACCCTAGGAGAATGATGTAGCAAAGGTGGTAAAGCTTGCAAGAAAACTTCCCGTATTTCAACCCTTGTAAAAGATCACCTAATGCAAATATTTATCTAATGTCAAATTCTACATGACCAATCCAATGAGATAAATTCAAAGATTATTTTTGATTGCTCTATCAATTAGGTTGTAGACACATTCTTTTATAATCCTTATGATAAGCAAAGTTTCCTACATTGATCTAGAATTAGAAAAACAAGTAAGAAAAACTTTTTTATTTGCTTTAGTAGCTACTTGGGACATTCCATGTGTGACTTGAACATCCACTTTGCAAAGGTTGGCTCTTGTGTGGGACAATTGAAAATAGCTGAGATATCTAGTCTATCATCTTCTTTAGATGGGTATTTCATCCATCAAGGTTTGTCTATTAATATTTGGTGCTCTCATTTGAGTTTCCATGACCTTAGATGTCCTCTTTGCAAAATGAACATCCATGACCTTAGATGTCCTCTTTGCAACATGAACAACTCATTCATCCACTACTTTTTTTTACACTATTTTTTTTCCTTGTTTGCTTAGTTAAAATTCTTGGTGCTGGTGCAACTAATATTTACATGGTTTTAAGCCAAGATTTGAGGAATTTTTATTTAGTTCCACATATTCAAGTGCAACCATCTTCTTCCATGATCAATCCTCCTACAATGATAGTTACACAACCCCTCCAAATCTTTTGGAGCTCCTAAGGGTGGCATTTGTGGTTGTAAAACGGGTAGCGTTGGCACACTTAATAAAATTTTTTGCCAACATCCCTTATCCCTAAGGATACGTAGGGATGTTAGCAACGCTCTAAACTTTCATTGCTATTAATTTTTTTTTTCTATTTTTAGTAATGATTTTCCTATGGCTATTTTCTAGGTTCTAAGGCAAAGTGTCTTGAGTGTGTTTTGATTTGTTTCCTGTGTTTTTCCACATATGGAAATTCAGATGTAGTGTAGTTCATCACAAATATTCTTTAGCTAATATTCTCCCTCTGTCTACTCATGTTTTAGGTATAGCCTTGAAAGGATACTTTTTTATTTTTTATTTTATTTTATTTTTGTTTATAGGAAGCCTTTAGTAGAAACTGAAAATCCAAAAGGATGCTTTTGAAAGAGGGCAAGTCTTATCCTTTTGCTACTATAGAGGAAATGTTTTTTAAGATTAGTTTTAATGATAGAAACCAAAAAAGGCATTCTAAAACTATTGGCCCATTCCTTTTATATTTCCTTAGGGTTTCACCTCTTTTAAATACTTCTCTACTCTACCTTTTGTGTTTACAGTATATTTGATTTTTGAGTCAAAGACCACCAATTTTTAGAGAGTTGTAGCTGAGTATTGCACAATGAGTACTTTTTATTTCCCATATTGACATCTGATGGGCTAGGAGATACCATGACACCAACTGAAAGGAGTTCATTTAAGGTAGGACTTTGGTATCTTTAATCATAAAAAGTGGCACAACATAAAACTATGATGATCAAAGAAATATTTTTAATTTCTTTTTGGCTAGGAGGACAATTAGCAATGGCTTTCTAGTCACACTTTATTTGGTTAACATGTAGATCTACAAGGCCTTCTTCATCATCTCTATTTAGTACACATGGGACCCACTCAACTTCTTAAGACATTCTTTGTCACACATAATATGTCAATCTCACCAACTTAACACATGAGACCTTCTTAACTTCCTAAGGCCTTTTTTATCATGCATAATATGTTAACTGCATCAAAAAAATTAAAATTATTTTTGGCCAAGAGGCCAATTACTAGCCCCATGTAAGAGAGTCTTCCTTGATCACGATATAATAGCTTTATTTTCATAACTATGAGGATGAGTTTTGTTATGAGAGTTAATATTTTTAACTAAGAGTTTTGTTGAGAGGCCAACTACTCAATTACCTAGACTTTATCCTTATAGACAAATAATTTTTGTATGAACCTAGGTGAAGAGATGGGCATTTTCATGAGAATTGTATATTGGTTTTGATTTTTATTTTCAATGTAAAAATCAATATCAATTTTAGATTTTATTAATTTAAAAATTATAAAAAAAATTTCTTGGCTAAGTAATAGGTATATATCATAAATATATAGCTAAACTAGTCTAAAACTAACTGAATCTTAACAAAGAAACAAACTTGTAAAAAGTAATCCTATAACAAAAATAAATATTCTTAAAAGAACTTTGTAAGGCTTTCTTTGTCATGCATACTATGTCAACCTTGTTGAAATAAATAAATTTTCTAAAAGCAACTTACTCTATCATAACAAATAAATAAACTTTGTAAAAGGAACTCTACTAGCTTATATATATATATATATATCAATTAGAGATGAATTTTAAAGAAGAAGATGTTAACAAATCTGACTACTAACGAGGTAACAAGATAACTAAAAATGGAATCACTCATTCCTTCTTTGTTTCTCTACCACTTACCCAATTTAGTTTTACCCTCTCAATCAAGTTTCCTATGTTTTAGTTTGTTCATGGCATTTTTGAGCATTATTTATGCGAGAGATTTATTTCTCAAAAACGCTATGAACAAAGACAGAGCAAACTTAATCTAGAGGGTAAAACTAAATTGGGTAAGCGGTAGAAAAAGAAGAGGAAAGATGAGTGATTCCACTTTTAGTTATCTTATTACCTCATCTGGGAGTCATCGGGCTTGGTTAACATCTTCTTTAAAAACATCTCAACCAATTAATAGAGATATCACGGTTTTACCAATTAATAGAGATATCAAAGTTTGGTAGGCTATGAGTAGAATTTAATTATTTTTTAAAGTTTTTATGTTATCAATTATCAAATGTTCAAGTTGTTCTCCGCGATGTCAGCGTGGAGATGGTGCCGGATGAGGCTTGCTCATGGCATGAGCGCTATAGAGGAATATTCTGCAGCATCCTGACGGTGGGAGGGTTTCTCATGCACAGCGACTGGAGCTCCACGTTGGAAGGCCTTTGCGCCGGGATGCCCATGCTGTGCTAGCTCTTCTACGCCGAGCAGCTGATGAATTGGTGCTTCACGAGCAGCATCTGGTTCATCAGTTTTGAGATGGAGATGGAGGATGAGGTTTGAAGAGACCACATGGTGGCAATGGTGGAGAAACCCATGGACCAAAATGACGCCGATGGTGCTACCGTGTGTGCCAATGTGAAGAAAATGCATGAGAGGGCTTGTGAAGGATTATCTTTACCCATCCATCCCATCCATTGTGTTTTTGCCTTTCCACGGTTTTTTCCCACTTACCCATCTATCCCATCCATTGTGTTTTTTAGTGAACTATGAAGCAGGATGAGTGATTTATGTAAGTGGGAGAGATTAGTTTGAAATGATTATTCTAGAGTAAAAACGCCATGAACAAAACAAACAGAGGAGAGATTTTTGTGGCTCTAGAAATGGAATCACAATCATGCATTCCGAGGAAATAACAAATCTCAGTTAGCGGTCCAACTTAATGCAATAACAATAAATCCGAGAAATCCTGTTTATTTTGCCATTGGTGGTTCTGATGTATATGCGCGTGTTTATGACATCAGATATTTCCCTCCTCAAGATGCATCAAGGGATAAAGATTGCCCTGTAGACACATTCTCACCAGAACATTTAATTGACAATCGCAATGTACATATTACAGGTCTAGCTTATTCCAATCAAAATGAACTACTTGTCTCCTACAATGATGAACTTATATACTTGTTTGAGAGAGGAATGAGCTTGGGGTCAACCCAAAATTATTTCAGAAAAAGGATGACATGGAATCCCCTCAAGTATATAAAGGCCATAGAAATGCAAAGACCATAAAGGGTGTAAATTTCTTTGGCCCTAACATAGAATATGTAGTTAGTGGGTCTGATTATGGCCGAATATTTATCTGGAAAAAGATCAGAGGGGAGCTTGTACATCTGATGAGGGGGGACGACCAGGTAGTAAACTGGTTGGAGCCTCATCCCTATGCAACCATACTTGCAACCAGTGGGATCGATAAAGATGTTAAAGTATGGATGCCAACAGCCGAGTCTGTAATACCTTTGCCTCAGGATCTTGAAGAGGTTAAGTATGAACTGGATATGCTTTCATGTTTTTCAGTTGACACTGTATTTCTGAATGTGCAGGCTCTGTTTTCATGCCTACATAACAGTATGCTTTTATTGACAGGTATTCGAGGCTAATAGACAACGTATAGTCCATTTTCAAGAATCGTACCCTTGCATTGCAGAGGGAAAGCGCGTAGACGAGCGGGCTAGGGAGAGGGCGACTGTTAAGGAGCGGGAACGAACGAAGTGAGTTACCCCCTTTAAACTCTTCCAGGGGAAGATCGTTTACATAAGCCAAGTCCGCTAACATAACGTTGCACGCAACGCGTTCCAGCGCAACACACGATGTCTCCGTCCTCTCCGGCAGTAGAAGGGAGGAAAAGGAAGGATTAGTCTGACACCATATGTCATTTTCCGGTTCACTACCGGTTCAAGAACTTCAGCTGCCTCGGAGTGACCTTACGTGGCGTGACGTGGCAGGGCGACAAACTGCACTCCTCTCCTACCCTCCATCACGCCAGACGTGTTGGCCTCTGGGCCAAAATAATAAAACAATAAATTTTCTAAAAGGAACTTTGTGAAGTAATCTTTGTTATGGTTAATATGTCAAATCGGTTGAAATAAATAAAATTTGTAAAAATAACTCACTTTTACCAAAGAAATAAACTTTTTACTAAATGTAACTCTAGAACAAAATTTCTAAAAAAACTTCTTAAGGCCTTCTTTATCGCACTTAATATGTCAACCTAGCTATCCCACCATTGAGAAATTAAATTTTCTGAAATAACTCAATCCTAACAAAAAAATAAACTTCCTAAAAGATAATTTCAAACACAAACATTGGGCAACGAATAAGACTATTACATTCAAACAAAACCATTGGGCAAGAAACAAGACTAATGTTTGATACATACAAAAAAAAATTTAGTTGAGATAAGGAGAAACAATATTAATGTTTGATACATATAAAAACAAATTTGTTTGAGATAACATTTGGTGAAAAGCAATACTAATGTTCAACATATACAAAAACGAATTTGGTTGAGATAATTTTAGGCAATAGAGATAGGGTAGAGATAGCTCAAGCAGGTTAAAGTTATTTCAAAGATAAGATTCCCTTTCGATTTTTTTTATTGCCAGAATGTAGATCCTCAGGACCAAACTATAAAGACATTTATAAAATATATCTTGATTAATTTAAGTAATGGCTGGTGGTGAGAATGGGCTCTAGTGATAAGCCATGAGTCGCCCTGGTGACGTGATCAATGATATGTTAAATGAACAGGATTACAAGAGGCAACGATGAATATCCCAACTAATCACCACCCAAGTTGGCCTTTTAACTTTCCTGACTTTGCACGTGTCGTGTAATCTTGCGTCTCCTTAAAATGAAATGCGCGCAGACGGTGCCAACTAAAGACACGGGAATAACACATTCAAATTATTAAATACAGACAGCTACTCCTTATCACTTATCATTGTACCGAGTTTCGGCGAACTTTCTTAGCTTTTCGTCCATCTACGGACCCAGAAACCCAAATTTGTTGGGGATTTGGCAGCGTGAAAAACATGTTTGTATATCATGAAGATTTAGTGGAGAGCAGTGGATACTTAAATGAACTTTTCAGAGAAACAGTGCCCAACATTTTTTGTTTTTTAACCTCAAACTGACGCATGTCGTCTAGCCAGAGCTCAGAGATATGAGCTTACCTTTGCCATGAAATGAAAAAACGTGAAAGCGTTGGCCATGTGGCGTTCATTATTGTGCCTGACCTTTCCCATATTCAAGAACACCGATGAGGGGATTTGATATAGCAAGATACTTCAGATGCTTCAGATTCAAGTCCACAAACCGCATTGCTGGGGACTCTGGCCTAGAACCATACTTGGTGCTTCACCACATGCTGCTTGTAACGACTGAAAACATCTGGAAATAACCCCTGAAAACATCTGGAAATAACCCCGGATCTGTGCAAGGTCCGTGCTAAAAAAAAAAAAAAAAAAACAAATCCGAGGTGCCCTCAACGATCTTGTCGATTAGACTAGACAGGGACTTACTTTGATCATTAAAAAATTTTGTGATATTTGGGTGATAAAATGATGGTTCTTTACGAGAAAATGTGGTATTGTTAACTTCGAAGATAATTGAAAACGATGTAGTCGATTTAAAGGGGTTTGCGAGATTCGTGTGAATAAAGAACAAGAGATCATGTTTAGAACACAGGCAATCCCAAGATCTGTTATTCAACTCACGAAGCAAATATATTAGATATAATGGTTACAAGCGGACTTCGATTTAAACGAAGTACATGCCAACAACAAGAAAGTTGTTCAAAGATGAAGCAAGCAAAGGTCGATCTACCTTGTTCTAGCGGATCTGGATACAAGGAGGTTGGTACCGAAGCAGAATGTCCGTCAAACAGCTATTTCTGACCAAATGCTCTTGCCACTTGTCTTTGATGTTCTTGCGATTACTAATCCTTTTTCTTGTTCCCTCGTCAATCCTCGCTAAAAGTTGCCAAACATTGCCAATGGAAGGAAAGAATTGCCCACAGAGAAAATCTGTTAATCTTAGGAGAAATTTTTGCCAACCTTTTGATCTTTGTCAACTGGAGTATTTATTAGATTAGAGTCAGGAGAAAAACACGGTTTAGATGACGCGTGTTTTGAACCTACATAATGCTGTTGACGAGATGCGTTTGTTGCTAGAGCTTGCAGGCCACACTGCGTAGCGCATCGTAAACCACCCTTATTCGGGCTTTGGCAATAGACTATTCTTTGATTACGCTGTGATACGCTAGAGAGCGTATTGTGACGTATGAACTGCTGATGCTCGTATTATACTACTTTTGCCTTATGCTCGTATTACGCTGCACTATGCTAGATTACGCTCCATCCTACTAAATTACGCTGCATCCTGCTAAATTACGCCTCATAGCGTAATTCAGCGTAAATAGCGAACTTTGCGAAAAATGGAACTGTTGTCGCCGTGCTTCCTTTGTTTCTGATCAATCCTTCTGGGGTTTTATTACGCCACACTGCGTAACACAACGTAATAGGCTCCTTAATCGAGAAAGAAAACCTGCTGAAATACACGGCACGCTGCAGATCATTGCCTAAGCCTTGAGATTTTTGCTGGGTCGTCAAAGTTCTGGATGTTTGCCATCTTTGATGTTGCGGTGGACTACTTTTGACATTACGCTGCATAACGTGATGCTATGCCATGTTGTGTAATGCAGTGTAGTATGCTAAAAGTTAAGATTTTTTGAAACATAGAAAACTTGCAAAGTTGAAGACTTGCCACCGTGCACCCATCATTTTGTTCTGTCTTCTGAAATTTAATTGTACTGTGTTGCATCTTGTCACAACTCCTTGCCTATATAGCTAGATTTGCCAAACCGTTGAGGCCTCGAAATTTTTATGGTGTTTCAATGGCCCCTCTTTGTTGATGTTTAGAGAGCTTGCCCGAAAGACATCGACAAAGAATACAAAACACCAGAGAGGTAAAGGCACCAACAACGTCTATCGAAGATTGTTCAAATGTCGCTCTGTCAAACCTGGAAGTGCAAAGGCAGGATGGGGAAGAAAGCATAGAAGAGATTTTACAGAAGTAAGAGGAGGGAGGTTCGGGGAAGACTCAAGCATGTGAACATGAAACTTTCGCGAACAAGTCATTACGTCCTTCCGTGAATGTATTTGTGAAAGGTTACGCTGTCATACGATATACGAAGGGCTGGCGCGGAAGAGTTGTGTTATGCCCGCATGGCCTAGATGTGTTCTTTTTTTTTTGGAATTACATTTCACTAGGCGAGTTTCGTTACGCCAGTTCATGGACACGATGATGCGAAAGAATTTGATTGAATATTCACGCTCTATAGAAGCAAGGAAGAGAGTAAAGGAGGTTATGAGAACAAGGGAAGGAGAAAACGAAGTAAGGCATCTGATGGAGGGAGAGGTAGGGTTTGCACTCCTAGGTAGCCAGGCTAATCTGAGCAGCCACTTCAGAACGCTGTGACACCTCGTCTTCTAATAAATGCATTCTCGATCAACGCTGTCGTAACAAGTATCCTGCAAAACATAACAGAGAGCAGAGCGCAAAAGCAATCGTCCTAATTGCTAAGGAGGGAGGCTGTTCAAACAAGCGTTGTCCAAAGCGAAAAGGAGAACGTAGGCCACAGAATAGGGACCATAACAAGGAGAAAGGGTCCCAATGTTGATGCCGCGGTTCATGCAATCACTGTCGACAACCAGATTCATGTTGCTCAAATGATTGGGCAAAGAACAAGTCAGATGAATCTGCTAAGCTGGAGTTCGGTGACGGTGATGGATGGAGGCCGCTTAGACTACGAATGGCTACAGTTTTTTCGGAGCCCCAAGCGGTGAAGTTGATCCTAGGAGCCGCAGCTACAGAGTGGTTGTCGTAGCAACATCTCCGAGGGGTCAGTAGTATGCCTTTCGGCATGTCCGAGGAATCAGTAGAATGCCGGTGGGGTAATGGTGTTGCGTTTGTCCCAACGCCTTACTTGTTCCAGCTGGTAGGGATGCTGTGCAAGAATGACCTTGCTTGCTTGCTTCATGGATTTCTTGAAGGATTCCAGTTTTGAGTGTTGGTTGACTATTGTTGTTGGTTTTAAGCCTCAATAGGCCGTGGTCCCAGTTTAACGTCTGGGCAGACTGAAGCCTGCTAATTTTACATCATAGTGGACGGTGGAAGAGCTAGTTTATGGTCCTAGCAGACCGTGCTGTGGGTGTCAGTTTTATGTCGTGACTCAGGGACAAGTCTATGCTAGTTTAGAGTCTCAGCAGACGTATGCTTACCTTGCCAGTTTCATGTCATGACGGACAGCCGGTAACTTTTCCAGTTTAGCGTCTTGGTGGACATGTGCAAGAAGTGCCAGTTTTACTTTGTAGTGCACATGTACAAATTTGCCAGTTTTACATCATAACGGACATTTATTACCTTACGTTTGAGCCGAGTCGATGTTTATATGTAATACTGCTTGAATGCTCCATTGCCGTATGTGCCGATGACTAGGAAAGGGCCTTCCCAGTTTGCAAAGAATTTGCCTACTGGTTTATGAATGGCCTTGAGAACTAAGTCTCCCTTCTTGATCGATCGTTGATGTAGATTGTGCTGATGCTTCTATCTTTGTTTATCCTAATATCTTTCGATGGTGTCGAGTGTTTGGATGTGCTTCTCTTCTACTGAGTCTAAATCCACAATTCTAGACTCGTTATGTTGAGTCTCATTTATAACTTTGGAGAGGACCATCCACAATGAGGGAACCTGTAATTCCAAGAGCAACATTGCTTCGGATCCATAGACTAGGCTATAGGGTGTCTTGTCTGTAACCATTCTACATGTCATACGATACGCCCATAGCATGTAGAAGATTTTTTCATGCCATCATTTTTTGTTGTTGCTGAGCATCTTCTTAAGTAGATTGATAATTACCTTGTTCATCACTTCTGCTTGACCATTTTCTTACGAGTAATAGGGTGAGGAAAAAGATTGCTTGATACCAAGATTATCGCAAAAAGATTTGGTTTCTGTGCTACTAAATTGTGGCCAGTTGTCAGTCCCAATAGTCATAGGGAGCCCAAATTTGGTTACAATATTGTCTAAGATGAAATGGAAAACCTGTTGAGATATAATCTTCCGTAGGGGGATAGCCTCAACCCACTTCATGAAGTACTCAGTGGTGGTGATAATGAAACTATGTCCTGCAGAAGATTTAGGCACGATGGGACCTCTGATATCTAGTCCCCATTGTTGGAATGGCCAAGTAATCTATGTAGTGTGTAACTCGGTTGGCAACACGTGTATTAGGTTTGCGTAACGTTGGCATGTGTCACACGTCTTAACTTTGGTAAGACATTCTTTTTCCATATACGACCAATAGTACCCTAGGCGTCTGATCTTAATGGCCATGGCTCGTGCGACTATGTGTCCTCCACATAGTCCCTCGTGGACTTTCCTAACTATTTGTTGTGCTTGGTCATTATTAACGCAGGTTAGCAATACCCCATCAAAACAGCGTCTACCGAGAGTACTATCTCTGATGATGACATATTGCCTGGCACGCTTGCGCATTGCATTTTTTTGTGCATGTGTTAGCTCGTGTGGTGGTTCGCCATGAAGAAGGTAAGTCTTAATGTTGTCGTACCATTCTAGCGTTCCTCCCACGTTTAATGAAGAGATTTGCATCGCTTGAATGATAGGGTCTGTACATTCCATCATTAAAGTGGGCCAAGTGGAAAACAAGTGCGGTGGCACCTTTAGTGCTAGTGTTGCCAGTGCATCGGCCACAACGTTTTTGTTACGTGGCACGTGTTGGGCATCGATTGTCATAAATTGTTTCAGGAGATCTTTAGCCATATCGCAATAGGGCTATAGATGCACAGCTTTATAGGCATAGAATCCTGTGATTTGATTGATGACGAGCATCGAATCACCTTAGATTTCTAGGTGTTGAACGTTGAGTTTCCTGGCTATCAACAATCCTCTGAGGAGCCCCTCATACTCTACCACGTTGTTCGTACAAGGGAAGGCTAGGCGGTAAGCCAGTGGACGCACATCCTCAGGGGCAAGCGTAATAACAGTGGCATCACTGCTGCCTCTAGTAGTTGAAGCTCCATTGAAATATAGTGTCGCTTCGAGGCTTGTCGATACAGGGCTTAAACTATGTACATGTTCATCCGGGAATTCTGGCTCTATCGTAGCTTGATCTTTAATAGGTGAAGTTACTAGCTGGTCAGCTATAGCCTGACCTTTAGTGGATGATTGGCCAACATAATGTAAATCGAATTCGGCTGTGATAGCCTTCCAGCGAGCTATCCCACTACTCTCATACAAGCTGTTTGAAATAGCTCGTAGAACATTATTTTTGCAAATGATATTGACCTGACTGCGGAAAAGATAATGCCTACAGTTTTTAAGTGTGAAAACCAATGCCAAAAAGTTACGCTCCACTTCATTGTACCTTGTTTCGTACGCAAATAGAGCATGACTGAGGTAATAGATAAGGGCTTTTGATCCATCGTTCCTTTTTTGGCAAAGTAACGCAGCTATAGACACGTTTGAGTTTGCTAGATAGATGTAAAAAAGTTGATCCCTTTGTGGCGGGAAAACCGTTGGTAAATGTTGTAGCTTCTTTTTTAAGTTGTCAAATGCACGCTGGCAGTCATCGGTCCTTTCAAAATTAACATCCTTCTTGAGGAGGTGGTGGATGGGATGCATTTTATCTGTTAACTTCGAAATGAACTGCCTGATAAATTGTAGTCTACCTTGCAACCCACGTAGTTTCTTAAGGTTTGTAGGTGGCGATAAATTGACAATGGATTTAACCTTGTCAGGATCGACTCAGATGCCAGTCTCTGATACTACAAACCCCAACATGCATTCAATTTTGACTCCGAATATGCATTTCTTTGGGTTGAGCCGTAAGTCATGCTTGAGACACCGTTTAAGGACTAATTCTAAGTCTTCTGAATGATCTTCTGACTTTATGGACTTGATAGCTATGTCATCTATGTAGTCGTTCAATCTTCCTAAGAGGTAATCGCTAAAGATGTATGTCATGGCTCGTTGATACGTTGCTCCAGCATTTTTTAGCCCAAAAGGCATCATAGTGTAGTAGAAGGTTCCCCAGGGCGTCATGAATGTTGTGGTCAATTGATGTTCTGGGTTAATATGAATTTGATTATAACCAGAAAAGCCATCCATAAAGGATAGAAGCGCATGACCAGCTGTTGTATCGATCAATTGGTTGATACTTGGTAACAGGAAATTGTCCTTAATCATGGCCTTGTTTAGATCCTAGAAGTCTATGCAGATGCGTATGCCTTCCGTTTTCTTAGAGACAACTATGATGTTGGACACCCAGTCTGAGTAATCAACCGTGCAAATGAAACCAGCCTGATACAACTTGGTGATTTCATTATGCACTACTAGCACGATTTCTAGGTTAATCTTTCGTGCCTTCTATCTAATTGCTTTGATGTGTGGGTCTAAGATTAGGTTATGTTGTATTAATCTGAGGTCTAATCCTGACATGTCTTCATATGACCACGCAAATACAACAGCGTTATCCTAGAGCACTTGCGTTATGCTACTCTGTGTCTGTTGGTCTAGGAGGGCACTAACCCTAAGAGTTTTATTTTTACCCTTGTGCGTAACCACAGGGACCTTGCTGAGAGGGTCCTCGGTTACATCGCCAGCCTCCAGGTTAAAAGTTCGGGCCAGATGTTTTGGCCAGTCTGGGGATGTTTCCAATGTTGCTATGGTTGTGTCACAAAGGGAAAGGTCTATTTCTATCAATGTGTAATTAAGGTGTCTAATGGTCTCCCCATATGGGCCTATTAAGACGAGGGGTGTGGATAAAGTTGCGTCCATTTGCAAATTGCCCTGCAAAAAATGTCAAAAATGGAAGTTGTTACATTGTTTTTCTGCCAATCTGTTGAATGATAAGAGTTTGTTTTTTCTTTGTGTTAGAGTTACGTATTAGAGAAGCTTCCAGTTTAAAGTCTTAGTGGACCGCTGCGAACATGTAAAGTTTGTAAAACAATGACGAACCAGGTTTTCCTAGATGCTAGCATGTGAAATAAGACGAAAGATGCAACATGGCATGTCTAGTGTGTCGTGAAATTTAAATTTTTGTACAGACTGTAGTTAATTCAGCTGGATTACAAGATGATAAATTATGTATTATTTTAAGGTTATTTCGAACCACAATCCACATGATATCTACGAAATTAATGCCCTGATCTCCGTGTTTCATGTCATACTGACATCGACATTTCGGGAAAGTTCCACATCAATAGGGCAGAAATAAAAGTTAGTTTCAAGCATTTTGTTTATAAACCAGTGGTTCATACTCAAAACAGGTTACAAATATCACGAATTTGGATCTGGCCATC
This sequence comes from Gnetum montanum, assembly GCA_015680685.1. NCBI lineage: Eukaryota > Viridiplantae > Streptophyta > Gnetopsida > Gnetales > Gnetaceae > Gnetum > Gnetum montanum. Next base: position 512,254 of record MNCI01006052.1, on the reverse strand, counting down.
GCAGAAAGGGAGCGTGAGCAAGGCGTGAACAGACGATTTTACGAAGGTTTTATTCAATTGCAAGTATGGCACCCAAGATCAAAGGAAAGAATGCCACACTGGCTAAGATTGACGAAGTGTAGGAAAGTTTGCAGCGAGCTTCGTAGGCTAGAGTCGAGGCTCGGGAAGTTACTCCGCTTAACTGGTAAGTCGTTGTTCACCCTTTTGCACTATTGTTATGTTTGTTGCAGCATCGTAGTTGTATATTTTTGCATATGCATGTTGCGTCGGGCGTCAATGCCTGTTCATGTGAACTAAGCTATTGTGATTTGTTATGTTATTCTTGAAAACGGATTTTGTATCATCGCGAAGGCTTGGGTAGTATTGAGTAATACCGTGTAGATGTAATATGTAGCTAAAAGAAAAATTTTAAGTATTGTACCCATGTGTGGCGTAATCAAGATTATGTTTTCTTTCTTTTCGTCCCGTAATAGTTACATATTACGTTGGGGTAGTATGCAGTATTATTTTCATCGCCGTTGTCAGGGACAAACCTTGAGCTATTGCAAGGGTTTGGGCTATTTTGACGATGCGTCCCCAGTATGTCCTATAATTTTCTGGGAACCAAGAAAACCCTGATGTAGCATGATGGATGTTCATGTCTAAGTGGTTTGCCTAATAGTAATAAGTTTTTATTGTAAAGTATTATGCTAAAGCCTGTCCTAATCATTTTGGACATTTTGGGCATTCTATGCTGCATCCATGTTCCCGCAGCCAATGTTCCTCCTCCTCATGCTTGTATAAAAGAGGAGGCAGTGTGGTTCCAAAGGGGTGCACGGGGGTTTTTGCAGTTCCTGCTTCATAATTACAACGTAATCGTCTGGTCGCATCTACTAGGTGATGTAGCTGCTGCTATTTTGGAGACGCTACTGGTTGGTTCAACGTAGGGCGTCTTGGCGTTCCTGACAGATGGCACGATTGAAACTGTGCGGGTGCAAGACCGCAAATAGAGCACCAAAGGTTTAAGGCGTTTGAGCTGGATCTGGGAGATGCCCAGATTCAACTGTTATCATGTCTACAACACTCTGTTCTTGGCCCATCATCCCACAACTTACTTCCAAAATCCACCTAGTACTGTGCATTACGTAGGTGGGTAATTTTTTTTTCTGCTTGTATCTTTTCGATGTGTGTGGCAACATGTTAACTATTGTTTAAGTTTACGTTGAGCGTAAAATTCACCTGTTTTCTGTGATGTAGATTTTTCATCAACGACAGCAGTCTCCTAGGTGATAACAACACATTGTCATTAATCGAAAGAGCTATAAGTGAATTCACTTCTATTAGCAATGTTCGGGCCACTGTCATGGGACAATTAGCATTCGAAATCCCGGAATACCCGACCCACTATGCCAACTTCTTTTCTAGATGTAGAGATCTCAGGTGGTTGGATAGGGAATGGACTTTGGATCCTCCCCTCACCATCGCAGATGTGCAAAGGAAAATCCCTCCTTTTCCTTTGCCATTCGGACCTGGTAAACTTCTTTACGATGATGAATTATATCAATGTTATCAACTAGAGATGATGTATGAAGTCATCTCATTTTTGTTACTTTGTCTTAACTATTGTTTTATGTGAGTAGTCAGGGAATCGCGGGAAATCACAATTATGGCATCCGGTCACGAGGCAAGCACTCTCTTCTTCCGCTATGGTAATATAAAGGAGACACAACGCTGGCTTGGCAATAGAGTGGCCCTAGTCATTTTAACCAATCACCTTCGGGAGGTTGGACTACTGGACCTGTTCTTAGCTATAACCCCTAATATTACTACGGGTGAAATGTTGACCTTAGTTAACTCCTTCAGCGAAGAAGCTGAACGTCTCTACATATGCGTGAGTAATGTGCACGTAAATTTTGACATCGACACTCAGCTATTCGCAGATCTCTTTGGGGTCCCTTTTGATGGTTTTCCTATAGAGGAAAAGATGAAGAGGAGTGCCAAGTGCCAGGAAGAGATAGAGGAGTGGCTAGGGGTTAAGAAGGAAGCTAAGGGAATTCCTGGCGATGGGATTGAGTTGGAAGTGGCCAGCACTATTTACCCCCTTTTTCGGGCCTAGGCCTTCCCCAAGACTCTCTCCCAAGGGAGATTTCTCACCATCGAGTAGGCTTGAATTATGTGAGAGGTCATGGAGGAGGGGATGCGATTCAATTGGGCTAGCTATTTTGCCAAAGGCCTACGCATTGAAATGGTCAAGCTTCGCAAGAAGCTTGAGTCCCGTTTCAATGTGCATTTTGCCTTTTTCATAGCTTACTTTTGGCATTTTGCTGAATTCCTGGTAGTCCAAAGAAATGGAGTCTGGGTGAAACAAGACCGTAGCCAGATTTCCAAACCATGGATTTACCATGTCTTCGGCACTACCTGGTCATAAGAACCTCCTGAAGGAATCGGGAAGTCATCGTCTGTAATGACTAAAAACATGGCGGCGCCTCGATCACGGGGTCAAGATAGCATGGGTGGGGTGCTTCTCTCCTACACCAGCGATGCGTCAAGGCGGAAGTGTCTGGCTGCTGAGATAGTGGACTCATCGATGCCACGGAAGAAACCTTGTTTGATTGAGGAGTCTATCAAGCCAGTAAGTGGTGCGAGGCAGAAGATGCAGGTCAAGTTTCGTAGGAGTAATCCTCCAGCAGGTAAGCAAAGAAATGTGCTAATAACTATAGTTATGCTGCATACAGATACTTTTTGCGTCGCGTAACATTTATTGAACTAGAGTGAAGACCTGTGTTAATTGAGGACATTGTGTAATAGCGAAGGAGAAGGCTATGGAAAGGTTAACCCCTGAAACAGGGGCTATGGTTTTGCGGTGCGAGGAAGAGGCCCCGACCTTGGAAGAAGAGGTTATAGTCAACCAAGCGAATAGCGCGTAGGTTCCTGCGTGTGAGAAAGGAGTAGCAGTAGAAGATGTCGAAGTTCTTTCAGCCCAAACAAGAAGAGGTAAATGATTTGTGACTTTGTGTGGCTAAGTTTTATAGTGTACTCGACTCTAGGAAATTGCTTCTAAAGGTTATATTGGTCATCATAATGTTTCAATTATGTCCTTATATGGAACTTATTCTGCGTAATAGGTGACCAGGACATATATTTGTCAACAGTGAAGACTCGATCCTAGGGCGAATTTCTTGATAAATTTGCCTTTATGGAAGCCATCGTCCGAGATATGATCGGTCGCTTGGAGTGAATCGATCCTGAAGTAGGTATGCTATGATCACTACGCAAAGGTTGTTCTATTATAGTATTGTGTTAATCATGCTTAATTTCCATTTTATGTTATTAGGAGCCTGACTCAGATGGGACCCGTCGGAGCCTATTAATCTAGACACCACCGAACCCTCATTGGAAACGACTGTTGTTCCGTGCATCATTTACGACGAGATGTGTAAATGTGCTATATGCTCGACTCGCTCCTTATGGGAATGTTAAAACATAAATGAAGACCTTTGGAAGAGACTGCAAAGGTCGGAGAAGGAGAGGGTGGCTCTAGTTGATGAAGTGGGAGATTTGAGGTCACGAAACGAATTCCTACAAGCTCAGGGGATAGGCAATGAGGATTGGCAGACGACTATTGTAGACTATGCTCGTTATTAGGTGGTCGTCCAAAATAGTGTCCAGACTAGCCGTGAATTGGTCGAGCAATGGATGCAAATGGATATCCTAGCTCAAAAAAGTCAAGACTGGAAGGACTTTAGTGCAAGTGTGCAAGAATGGGTGTAGATGCAGAAAGACCACAAATATGTCTATAAGTGGGAATGCACTGCCTATCGTCAACGTTACAGGGACTCTGCCATCGAGACTCAGTCTCTTCAACTATTCCTCGACATTATTGGTGCTTCCAGTGCATTTGAAAAGTTCCAGGAGCAAGTGACGGTAAGTGCCTCCCCAGAAAGGGAAATGACTCTTCCTGGGGGGAGACAACCATCCCTTCCTTCTTCCCTGAACCACCCCGATGGACTCCTATGGAGAAAGGGAAGGTCAAGGTCGGAACTAATCTAGGAGATGGGGTTTAGTCTGAGCTCACCGAGGATGAAATTATGCAATGTCTGTGGGTTGGCTTAGAACAAATCTCTTTTGCTACTGATGCAGGGACATCACAGGTAAGTTATTATTTTATCATATTTTTCATCCTACCTAGTTTTGATTGCGATGTCAATATACGTGTTATGTCTAATTGCAAGAACGACCTAAGGAGGTTCCTCAGCGAAATGAACATAACGTGGATGACAACCCTCACGAAGAGGGTTTGCAGGGGACAGAGCATAATGGTGATGATTAGTGCCGTGGCAAACAACCCCATACAGAAGAGCCTGGCAGGGAGGACCCCTTTCATGAAGAAATGCCACCTGAAAAAGATGGCCCCTATGAGGACGACTTTCTCGGAGTGGAGATGGAGCTGAGTGATACAGGCGACAGTGGGAACAAAGGAGATGCATAGTGTGGCTGTATTAGCCACGGTTTGTTTTTTTTATGATGGGATGAAACGAAAGACAATATTTTTCTTTAACACTTTAATGCAAATTTGGCCGGAGTTTGATGCTCTTTTGTTGTTTTCTTTTATGCAAAGCGTAAATGAATAAGTTCTGATGCTATGACAAACCGCAGATAACTTTAAGCGTATAAATGAAGTTACTAGTTTAAAGTTATTGCAGGCTACTAGATAATTTAGGTGCAAAGCATAAATAAGATAACTAGTTTTAGGCCATTTCGGGCCTTTGACTAGTTCAAGCGTAAACTATGGTTTTAACAGGTAGTTTAAGGCCATTGTGGGCCATGGGTAGTTTAAGGCCATTTCGGGCCCCAGGTAGTTTAAGGCCATTTCGGGCCCTGGGTATATGTGTGAAATAATAAAAATAAATAACATTAAGCCACCAATTTTAAGCCCTGGTAGGCTGTGATTAGTTTTAGGCCATTTCGGGCCATGGATATTTCAAGCATAAAGCGTACATGATTAGTTTTAGATAAAGTTAAGAGTAACTGATGAGACCTGAATTGCACATAGTGCTGGCGGTCGCCTTAAGGCACCCGCGTTAAGGCACCCCTGTTGTATCATGGGTCGCGTTGTATCCTGGGTCGCGATATCGCATATGCGTTGTATCATGGGCTGGGATATCGCGTACGTGATATCGCGTCCCACGCGATATCGCATCCCCCGCGATATCGCATACGCGATATCGCGTCCTTACCTGCGATATCGTGTATGCGATATCACAGTCAGCCGCCATGTCTATAAATAAGAGGCGGCACCCCCTTGTTTGGGGATCCCAGTTTTAGTGTAGCGAAGCTCTGGCAGTTTGATCCCTCCAGAGTTAGAATTTTCCCGTGTCTGCCTGCAGTGTGGTGAATGTGATTGTACGGTGTCTTTATTCGAGTGTGC
>MNCI01006052.1:456230-501606 GCA_015680685.1 Gnetum montanum | reverse complement strand
TTAGTTAATATTATTTTCCACTGCCTTCAGGAGTAGCATAGATTTAGGAACACATCATACACCTCATCTAGACTAAACCATACGTGACATATGCAAAACTAGTCTAGATGGGAAGACAGCGAACTGCGACCTAAGGCTAACTAATCTAGGTGCCACAACTAGTCCATCTGCGGAGTTCGACCGGATCGTGTGTGCGACGCTCGTTTCGTATGGTTGAGTGTAGGGGTACCTCGCCACTCATCAGTAACCAAGACAACTAGTGGATGTGTAAAAAAAAATGAACATAAGCATAAATGAGAACAGCTGGTGGAAGGGTAAAGATATATGCGTAAAAGTGATTAATGTTTGTAAAGCAAAAATAGGATAACTGATGAAAAAGTATGCATAAACTACATGACAGTTAGATAACAAGGTTTACTTGTTAAATCTATAATTGTTTCCTAATTGCTTTTATTTTTGGTGATGCGTAAAGGTAAGGGGATTTATGATCCTTTTCCTTCACATCACAATCTTCCTCCTAGAATGGTAGTTCTAACCAAGTTAGGCTATCATCGGTCACTGTTTCGGCTTGTTCAAGTATTTGGATAGGGGGCTGATCTTCGGGCATTTCGATTTCTGACCCCTATTCTGTTTCTATGTTGTTAACAGGCTGAGGGGTTATTTCATCACCATGGATGACCACTTCTCCTCCTGCATAGGGCAAATGGATCTCCTGATGGATAGGTGATGAAACTGCCCTCAGTTGAGCCAACCAAGACCTCCCCAGGATCAAGTTGAAGCCAGGCATCTCTTCGACAACAATAAACATTGCATCTGTGGGGAATTGCTCCCCTGCCACAAAGTTGATATGAACCATCCCTTTGACTTTCACTTGTGCCCCGTTGAACGACTTCAGACACGACGTTGTCGTAGGACTGATCTGATCGATCAGGCCTAGCTTATCCACTATTGGATATGGGATGACATTAGCGGCCGCCCCATCATCTACATGCACTTTTTGGATCCGATGTTGTCCAACCCAGATGGTGATGAACATGGGCGCCATTGTCACCTAACCCTTTTCTGGGTCATCCTTAATGGATTCGTCGTGAAAGGTCAACAGGGAAGGCCCAAGCTTTCCCAGCTTTGAGAGGAAGCATAGTGGAATGAATCGCTTCTTCATCCACTGGCAGGCTTTCGTCCACAGGTATGGATGTTAGCATATGAACCATAGCCTCACGATGTTTTTGTGACATCATGAGTAAGTCATAGAGGCTCAATGTTGTGTTTTTTTTGTTTTAGAGCCTGTTTGACTTGCGTAAAGGCATCGAAGAGATCCTACCCACAATTTGGCTTCCTGTCACCCTTTTCCTCTTCCATTCGCCTTAAGAGACAAATTTCTCAGGGAGGAGTGACGTTTGGTCGGGGGTTGTGTTTCTTTTGGCTAGGAGGAGATGGCTGCGTTCATCTGACTTTGTCGTTTTTAGCAAATGGGGCCAAGGACACAAAAGCGAGGGTTTTAGGCTAAGGAAACCCCAGTTTAAGATGGTCCCTGGCCGTGTCGGTCATCATACCCCCTCCTCCTTTTCTATCTAGTTGGGATTGAGGGGTTGACTAGGAAATTTTCCCCTGTACAGGAGTAGCGGTTGATGGTTTTGGCACCCTGATGACAAAGGGTGCCTTGGGCGTAGGCGCGGGCTGGGCCGCAGCTTTATCAACAGTGGGCTGTCGAGCAGGGATCTGAGAAGGTGTTCAAAGGATAAAAGGTTGACTTGGAGCACCACTTGTCGATGCTGATGGATCTACTGTTCGGGATGAGCTAGGATGCGTTTGCAACATGAAAGGCTGTTTCGGCTGTGCCCGATTATCACCCTCTGCTCCTACTACGTTAATTGTTTACCTTGCGTTATTTGCATTTAACGGTTCTTGGTACATATGCATGGCTTGGTTTTCCGGGCAAGCCAGACTACTGCTGTCTAAGATCAGGTCACCTTGATCGATCATACATTGAATGTCATCTTTTAATGCCCAGCAGTAATCCGTATCGTGACCACACAATTGATGGTAGTCGCAGAATCTTTCTAGCCTAATGTTCTTGGGAATGGGCAGTTCATTAGGTTGGGCCAAGGAGGGGTTCTTGAGTAACTCACAATGACACCTGTGACGTTTCAGAGCCTCCTCGGACACTGCCTTATGTCAGATATGACCGGCTCCCAGTAATTGCTTCAAAAGTTCTGAAGGCTTCACAGGTAGAGTTGCGTAATTTGAGCGGTCCTTACGCTCAAATTTTGGCATCGGTTGTGGAGGTGCTTCAGCGGCGGAAGGAGCTTCTTGATTGGCACCATTTGAGCTAGTTGTCGGCTCGGTAGACTCCACAGTTGTTTTCTTGTTGTTGTTCTTCTTATTGGCCCCTTTAGCAACTGTCGTTACTGTCGTTGTCGTGGCCTTGCCTTTGTCTTTACCTTTGCTGTGGACATTCTTGTAGACCACATACGCCGGATCCTTACTAGCCTCCGCTGCATCCTGGATGCTCTTGGTCTGAGCAAAGGCTTGGCTGAGGGAATGGGGAGTGAGGTAATACAACTTAGACTTGATAAAGTCATTGACCGCTCCCTTGGAGATTGCCAGTAGATGGGCCTCTATGATGGGTTTGTGGATTTTGTTCAAGGTGGCGCTCCAACGCTGTATGAACTTTTGGACCGACTCAAGCGGGTCTTGCTTGACCCCCATGAGATAGTCCAGTGTGACTTTCGGCTTCAAGTTGTATTTAAAATGAGTCACAAACTGGGTTAGCAGCTCTTCCAGAGTTGAAATGGAAGCACGTGGAAGTGCTCGATACCAATCCAAAGCTTTACCCGTTAAGGACATAGCGAAGACACAGATTATAGTATGCAGCAATTGTTGCAATAGTAAGGACTCTGACCTAAAGGTAACTAGGTGGGCATTGGGATCACCTTCCCCATTGTATTTTGTGAAATGGGAAAGGGGCATCCCAGGTGGCAATGACAGGACAGGGACTGCTAGACTAATAGGATCTTCATGGTAGAAATCCATGACTTGTACTATGTCAGAATCAGCAGCCTTGAGATGCTTGACCTCTTTTGTAAGGGTTTGAATAAGTTGGAAGGCTTGGTCCAGACCCGTAGACGGCGGGGTCGTTTGTGGCATGGTAGGAGGGGCCACACCGGGTGGCGCAATGGAGGCTGCAGCTTGGTTGACAGTCCTTGTAGACTGTGCTGCTTGTGGCATCCACCATCTGGTAGTTGGTGCGGATGGGGCAACCACTGTCGGTTGCACTATTGGATACGCTATTTGTGTAACTGGGGGCACAGACAACGATCCTGCAACTAGGTTTAGCACTTGCAGGACCTGGCTTTGATGATGGGGATGATGGGGCATTTGTGTAGGATGCACAACGAGCGACATGTTTGGAACCCACCATGCTGTAGTGGCGGGCTCTGTTGTGTGGGTCGGAAGTAGGGTTGGTGTTGTAGGTAATTACGACATAGGTATCACATGCACATGCGGTGACATAGGCGTAGGTGTACGATGAGGTGGATTAGGTAATTGTATATGCTGGGGAATGATTTTTGAGGGATCGTCACTTGGGAAAATAGTCAAAGAGAGAAAATGTAAGCGCGGCGAATGCGAGACTCTATTAGTATTAGACAATGTCAAAGGCGTGGTGACCATGAACAATGGATTTATGTGGGACGTCATGGAGGGAGGGGCCATGGTAAAATCAACATGACTGCCTCCTTTAGAGTGAGGGTGTAGATCATCTTGCCCGTCATGAAGCGTTTCATCACGGAACATCACCTCTAGTTGTTCTGGCGATGTCTTTGCCATCAGCATTTGATCTAGGATCCACTTTTGTTGATCTGACAGGGGCACATTAGCATTAGATGAAGGAATAAATTCCTTCCCATTTCAATACATGAACTCGTACTCTCATTTTTCCTCGAATTCTTGTGGATACATTGGCAATTTTGCCGCTAACTTAGCACAGAGGAAATTGTAGTGTTCCCTGTGCTGAGCGTGTCCCTTAGGTTCTTTATTTTGCAGCCTGAGGGAGCGGCGTGGTCGCACCGGGCTAATCGGTTGCTCGACCGCAGGAAGTGTAACTTGCATGGTCCAAGGGTTCTCTAGGTTGGCAGTGTCAACAGCGGTAGTTGATGTAACCATTCTCTACGCGATTCGGAAATAGTAGTGATAAGGATAAAGATTACGATGGAAGAGGCAAACTAAGATAATAATCGGGGCTTTCTATCTTGGAGGATTCCAAAGGAATCATCGAAGCGACCGATATGCACCACACAATCTTGTAAACAACCTTGGAGGTATTACGTTTACATTGATTGACAATGGGTACAGACAGCTTACAAGACTACCCGTAAAATGTGGATCGGATATGAAGGCCCTCCTTCTAGCGTCAGAAAACTGTAACGACGGAAAATGTCGATCGCTAGAAATATCGAACAAAAATCCGTGTACACAGTTCTAACCATGGATTCGTGCAAGGACTGTGTTGAAAAAAAAATGAATCCTAGGTGCCCTGAACGGTCTTGTCGATCAAACAGGGACTTACTTGATTAGTAAAAAATTTTGTGATATTTGGGTGATAAAATGATGGTTCTTTACGAAAAAATGTGGTATTGTTAACTTCGAAGATAATTGAAAACGATGTAATCGATTTAAAGCGGTTTGCGAGATTCGTGTGAATAAAGAACAAGAGATCAGGTTTAGAACACAGGCAATCCCAAGATCTGGGATTCAACTCATGAACCAAATATATTAGATATAATGGTTACAAGTGGACTTCGATTTAAACGAAGTACATGCCAACAACAAGAAAGTTGTTCAAAGATGAAGCAAGCAAAGGTCGATCTACCTTATTCTGGCAGATCTGGATACAAGGAGGTTGGTCCCAAAGTAGAATGTCCGTATTTCTGACCAAATGCTCTTGCCACTTGTCTTCGATGTTCTTGAGATTACTAATCCTTTTTCTTGTTCCCTCGTCAATCCTCTCTAAAAGTTGCCAAACATTGCCAATGGAAGGAAAGAATTGCCCAGGAGATATTTTTGCCAACTGGAGTATTTATAAGATTAGAGTCAGGACAAAAACACGGTTTAGATGATGCATATTTTGAACCTACATAATGCCGTTGACCTGATGCGTTTGTTGCTAGAGCTTGCGGGCCACACTGCGTAGTGCATCATAAACCACCCTTATTCTGGCTTTGGCGATAGACTGTTCTTTGATTACGCTGCAATACACTAGAGAGCGTATTGTCACGTATGAACTGTTGATGCTCGTATTATACTACTTTTGCCTTATGCTTGTATTACGCTGCACCATGCTAGATTACGTTGCATCTTGCTAAATTACGCTGCATCATGCTAAATTACGCTTCATAGCGTAATTCAGCGTAAAATAGTGGACTTTGCAAAAAATGGAAGTGTTGTCGCCGCGCTTCCTCTGTTTCTGATGGGGTTTTATTACGCCACACTGCGTAACACAGCATAATAGGCCCCTTAACCGAGAAAGAAAACTTGCTGAAATGCACGGCACGCTGCAGATCATTGCCTAAGCCTTGAGATTTTTGCTGGGTCGTCTAAGTTCTAGATGTTTGCCATCTATGATGTTGCGGTGGACTGCTTTTGACATTACGCTGCGTAATGCGACGCTACGCCATGTTGCGCAGCGTAGTATGCTAAAAGTTAAGATTTTTTGAAACCTAGAAAACTTGCAAAGTTGAAGGATAGCTGCCGTGCACCCATTATTTTGTTCTGTCTTCTGAAATTTAATTGTATCGCTAGATTTGCCGAACCGTTGAGGCCTTGAAATTTTTATGGTGTTTCACTGCTGCCTCATTCTGCCGCTGTTGTTGATATTTACAGACGCAAATTTCAGAGTAGCAGAATAACAAGAATAGGCATCGTCCTTATGCCAAAGGCCTGATCCCTTACTCCCTAAGCGACATTAATGCCGCCTCCAGAGCCTTGGATTTTGGGTTTGAATGGTCTCTTTCCGTCTGCAGATTTTACGATATTTCGACTTTCATTGGCAGCATATTCTCCGTCTATAGTTCAATTGCCTCATTCAAGACTTCCCCTACCAATTAGGAATAACGACCTGATTTTAACTCTTTACTGAATTTTCGTAGAGCATAAAAATGAAGAGGCTGAGGAGATAGGAATGCTTAATGCTCTGAACAACATGAAATACATATTATTATTGATGTTCGTGGACAGGTGTATGAATCCGCTGGTGGAAGGGGATTATCCTGAAATAATGCGCGATTTGGTGAGTTTTAGGCTGCTCAGATTTAAAGCGAAGGAGAAGAAACTGTTGAAAGGATCGTTTGATTTCATTAGCATCAATTACTACACTTCCAATTACGTTAATGCCAGTTGTGTGGTGCCTAATCCAGAGGAGCTAAGTTATGGTACTGATTCTCTGGCAGAACTCAGCTGTGTGTAACCTCAAACATGAACCTTTGCTTAAGAACTAGCAGCAGCAGCAATATAGTTTCTAGTTTCTAATTTGCTAAGCATATCCTGTTTCAGTTGAAAGCAATAGAGTGCCACTTGGAAAGTGGGTAAACTTGAGCCCATTTTGCTATCCAAAATCTTTGGTGGTTGTCGATGATTTTTTATGGATTGGGCTCAATGACTTCAATCAAGTTAGATTATAACTCTGAAATCTAACTCTGAAAGCATTGTCGACAGGGATCATCAACATGGCTTTACAGTTACCCATAGGGACTTCAACATTTCTTGAATTATACCAAGAACAAATACAGAAATCCACCAATTTATATTACCGAAAACGGTATGGATGTTCTGCAACATCCTCCCATCTAATAATTTCTCAAGCCCCCAAATAAAAATCTCACCTAATAACATAAGCCGCTATTAATTGTGGATGATCATGATTTCAGGAATAGATGAAGCCAACGATAAGGATTTGCCTCTGGAGAGAGCATTGAATGACACGATAAGGATTAAATACCATGCTCAACATCTGGAGGCTGTCAGAGACGCTTTAAGGCACGATCCATTGTTCAATTTTTCTGCACCTGAATTCGGGCATTTTATGGTTGATAATAAGTGAAATGTGAATGAAGGAATGAATAATGTTATTGCTGTGTGATTATAATATGGATATTGCATGCAGAGAAAAAATGACGTGAGAGGGTATTTTGTATGGTCTCTGCTCCATAACTTCGAATGGAGAGACGGATACAGCGTTCGATTTAGATTATATTACGTGGATTTCAACAATGGAAGCCTCAACAGATATCCAAAAGCTTCTGTTGCCTGGTTTCGCAACTTCTTGTGCCCAGCCCCGCTCCCGCTCTATGATCTTTATTGAATATTATTACCGTGCACATCCAGAAACCCAAATATTTCGCGTTTTCTCGGTTATGAAATGGCACCCGTTTGAAAACTTCGTTGCTTTTAGAATTAATGTTCAAGCTGTTTGCAGTAAGTTTAAGGGTTTGCAAACTTGTTAAGTGAAATACGATGTAAGATTTAACAATAAAATACAGTACAAGAAAGCCCAGATGACCAGCATTTTTCTTTTCTATTTCGTTAAAATAATTTCAAATGTTTAAACAATATGTTAAATTTCTAGTGCATTTTGAAGGCGTGGGTGAACTACCAAGGAAGCACTAGATCATCGAAAAACCTTACCGCACCATCCTAGAAATGGAGTCGCTAGTGTTTAGGAGGCTTGTGGTAACCACAACGGTGATTGAAGAGACACGTACTTACATACGGCCTTTTCATATAGGCGAGTAGCAAAAAGGTAAGGAAAGCATGAAAATTGTCGTGGCTCATCAGCTTGTGGTACTATTAGTTGCAAACATTGATACTAGTCATAGTGCATTTGTTAGTGTCATTCTGATATTGAAAGTGGGCTAGCACTTTGTTAATAGCTTTATAAAGAGCATTCAAGATGTGTGCTTGGGTAGGGCCTTGGCCAACATCTAAGATACTCATTGTTACATTATGGTAATTCTACATGTTCGCAAACTATAGTGAGATGTATCCATGAGCCATGGGGATCTACAAGGGTGTGCATTATTTGGACTCAATACTTCTTTGATCTATGACCAAGTCACTCTCAATGAGTCTCAAAGGCCATGGAGACTTAGCAAGATGATGGTTTTTTCTTGATGGGATATAGATGTAGGTTTCATTGGAATTAATGGTATTGACCACTGGCATCCTGAATCAAGGGCTCTGCATTACTTATGTAGACTAACAAGATGTTACAGTAGTCTAGCATTTCTTAGGCATGGACCCAATGCCAATGTAGTAGAATGGAGCTTATAAATGAAAGGATTTACCAAAGCTTTGGATAGAACTAGTCTAACAAATCATTTAATATGCCACTCTTGATGCTAACGTTTCTATCCTCATTAGATTTCATTTTAGGATGTTGTGTGCTTTCAGGCTTGGAGAGGGCTTTGATGAGGCCAACCTTCCAATGTGACTTATGAGGATGCTAATAAATGAAAATTTCATGGCCACTAGGGCTCAAATCCCTATGATTCTACATTTGGGATTACTTACTCATTTGGTTGAATAGGCTGATTGGTTGTAGCTTCCTTCATTGTTAATCCTACTTGCTCACCACAAGTGAGTGCAACTTTTGTTTCCTCCCCTTCTTGTAATCCTAGTCCTCTCTCATCCTTGTTCCTCGTCAAAGTCAAGGCTCTTGTCCCATCTCCCATGCCATCCTTCCTTCATGTTTCCATCCCTTCAATTCTCCATCCTAATCCTTCCTCTAGTCCTTTTCGTAGTTCTCCTTTGAACACCCATGTCTCCAAGGAAGATTTAGATTTGGTGGATATTTTCACTCTTGTAGTCTAGAAGCATCTTTTAATTTTGAGCACAATATTCTCTCATCAATCCAGGCATTTGGCTAGCATCTTGTCAATTAACCATGATTGGTTTGCAACTATTTTGGCTTAATCATAGCATGTAACATCTTCATTTAACATTGAGGAATCCCAAATGGTTTTAGCCTTACTAGTTGATGAGTGGCAGGTATCCCCTATGCCCAACAATATGAATTACAAGAATTTATGTGCAATCCAATCAAATTCTATGGATGGAACTAGTGTGACATCTAAATTGTTAAGCATTAATCACAAGACATTGTCTTTCCACTTGGACTAGTGGTAGCTTTGTTACGTATGGCTTAGTCTAAAGTGAGGCATATGTTTATTGATGTTGGTATGACCTTAAACTAATCTTTAATGATAATATAGAAATTAATTACTTAATATATTTAATGATAAGAAGATAAATTCTAAACTAGCCTAAGGGTGATGACTGTCCATTCCTAACTTGCCATACACATCCTGAACTCATGTATCCACTACTAGGATTACCAAGTGTTATGCTATTGGGTGAACCAAACAATAATACTTCTAGGATTACTAAGTGAACACATGTTTATGCTTGAAATTGGTCACACTCATTTCATTGATCAATTAATATGCATGGAAATGTAAATATTAACTAAGTACAAAAAAAGTAAATGACATTGAAAGTAAATCTATTCTAAGTCAAAGTGTTGCAATGAATATGAATCAATCTTGATCCTATTGTTGTTCATGAAATGTGTCTAGGTACAATGCCACTTGAATAAGACTCTGTACAAGTGACTCAAATCCACACAACGGGCACTCATTGACTATTTTCTAGGATTATAGAATAAAACTACAAGAGTCCCGCTACACTACTGATCAAATGGTGCCAAATACATGGTGGATGCTTGCATATTTATAGGCAAATATAGGCATTGCATTGACAAGGATGTGTTAATGCATTTACTTATGTCAATGAGGTTGAGTCGATGGGGCTACATCAACGCATCTAAGATGCATTGCCTATTAATGCATTTATGTGTTTTCATCCATACATATGCGTCAACAGGGATGCGTCGAAAAGGCTTCGTTGATGGGGATGCTTCAACGAGGCTTTGTTGACAAGGATGTGTTGACAAAGCTACCCAACATATCATGTCTCATCATACCCCCATGAATGACTAAATACTCATCCTCGAGTTATATATAAATGGACAAAATTTCATTAAAAAAATTATGGGGTGACCAAGACTATAGTGGCTACCATTAAAAAATTAGAGTGCCACATTACAAGATTTTATTTGAGTGAATATATTACAAAATGACAAAAAGACTAGATAAACATCAAAGTTTGCAAACTTGTGAAGGTCTTCAAAAATCCAATGAAGATTAATCTTCTTGTTGTTGCTAGTGGTGGTAGACTTTCTAACCTTGATTGTTATGTTGATGTTTCTCTTCTATGTAGAACATGTTTTTTGAGGGATAGATTGAAATTTCTCCTCATCATCCCATGAGTCTAGCAAATATGTGATGTTTGAGCTTTAATCCCTATGTGTGCTACTATTTGTGAGTATATTCTCTATTATTCTCCTCTTAGCTTCATTTCCTTTGCTTTTTACGAGACCTTCAACCTCAGTGATTCTATTTGACATCATCTAAAATCACCAAAGGATTAACATTAGTTTTGATAATTTTTCATTAATGATTAATCCTTCCTAAATCCTTAGTTAGCTCAAAATTCACAAAAATTTTAGCATGTAAGCTCAAGATGATTTCATAATAATGTTTCCTAAGGCTCTAAGGTAACTAAAATCATCAAGTTGTTCAAGTTATTTTGATTATTTTTACTATTAGTTACCATGATGTTCGAAAATGAGGTGTTAGAAAAATTTCAAAAAGTACATCCTTAACCATCCCCCCCTCCCCCCAATGATAAATGAGCTCAACTCCAAAAGTGCACATGTTTTTGAAAAATTAAAACCAAAGATCTAGTTCACAAGATGATCAAAAAATTTTGAATTTAGAGGAAATTTTGATATAAAAGCATTAAAGATAACTTGAAATTGATGAGAAGTTGATTGCGAAATCATGTATAAATTTAGAGAAGTAATCAATGATGTTCTTGAAGATGTAAGATTTGGTTCAAAGCCATGATTAACCAAAGTTATGCAAGTAGGTCCTCCCCAAAGCAGGCTTCTACCATAGTTCCCTTACATAACCACTTCTATAGATGTTTGTGGGCACTTTAGAAGTTAAATGTAGATCATGCCTTTGTTCCAAACAACACACAACTACCTTGGTTAGGATCCTATACTATACTATACAAAATCATTAGGCCCATAATTACATGTAGTAGTGATGTGAATAATGGGATGAGAAGGGATTGTAGAGATTAGGGTGTAAGACACTTACCATGTCTGTAATAGTTTCTGATGAGTGGCGAGGTACCCCCTACACTCAACCATATGAATACGAGCGTTACACGCGTGATCCGGTCGAACTCTGTAGATGGACTAGTTGTGGCATCTAGATAGTTAGCCTTAGGTCACAATTCGCTGTCTTCCCACCTGGACTAGTATTATCTTTGTCACGTATGGTTTAATCTAGAGTGAGGTGTATGATGTGGTTTCTAATCTAACGCTACTCTTGAAGGCAATGGAAAGTAATATTCCCTAATCTAGGAGAGGGAGGGTGAGAGAATCTAAACTAGCCTAAGTGTGATGAGCATCTGTTCCTTGATTATCCATACACATCTTGGACTTCATGCACGACTACCACTGGGATTACCAAGCACAGATCCTAGGTACGCTACTGGGTTACCAAGTAGTCACACTTAAATGCTTGTAATCAAGTCGTACTCATTCCGCATTTAACATGAGATAAGGGTGAGAGAGATTAACTAGAAAAGCAGGAAATAACAATTAATTAAATAATTAAACTAAGTGAATGATGAAATGATGAAGTAATCTCAATCTTTATTATTGGTCATGTGCATGTCCAAGTACGTCACACTCGAATAAAGGATGTCGTACAATTACATTAACCACACTGCAGGCATACACTGAGAGGAAAAGGAAGAGAGGAAAAACAAGAACTAAAACTTAACACTTAAAATAAAACTGAAAAAAAGCTTCTTATTGGATCTATCTACCTCTTATTTATAGATGAGAAGATAGGTTGCGATATCGTATAGGCTGTGATACCAGGGATGCAATATCATGGGTGCGATATTGTGGGTACATTATCATGGGTGCGTTATCGCGGATTTCAACAAATTCATGACTCATCATACCCCCACGATTGAATGAAAACTCATCCTCAAGTTAAAGTGAGAACAAGCTCCATTGATTACACAGTGGATAGGTATGGGATTATTGACTGGCTAGAATGGATTCATGTTGTAGTGTGGAGTCAGAAAAAAATTGAGACACATCACAAAAGAAAATCCTATGATTACAAAATTGGATGGAACTCATGTAGTTCCTGGTGGCGGTGGCTCGTCCGTGGGTGTCTTTCCTTTTTCTTGTGCTCCAGGTCTTGGGATTTGACGTCATCGAAGTATGGCCTAAAGTTTCTCCTCTTGTAAGGCCTTGAGTACCTTGGCGTGCGTGTACGTTTGCGCTTATGCCATAGAGGCATCCTAGTCAACCTTCTCTTTTACTTCTGCCACCCTTTTATTCTTGTCAACAGTTTATTAAGTCGCTTGGTTCTAAAAGTGTCCAGTTGGTTCTAAGCAACCTCTAGCCCTATATTTGGAAGGTTTAATACTTCCAAAATGGATTGAATAGAGAAATCAATAGTCACACCACAATTGTTAACCGTGGTGCATTCTTTTTTATTGTGCCAAAATTGGTACGTTTCCCCTAAGTACCAGGCACCTCTTTCAGAGAGGGTAGGCCATAATGGAAACCCTTTGAGGTGATCCCTAACAGCCTCTGGAGAAAATTCTGCGAAAGGTCCAAAGTTTAATTCCATGATCACTACAGTGAATATGGACCTTTCATGGATGGTTTGAACACAATCTTGGGGCAACATGAGATGTTGTCCCTATTTAGGCATTGCAACAGCTCCTCCTTTTGCCTGCTTGAATTATATGGTAGGAGGATTCTCTTGATGAATGATGAATGATTGTTCCTCCTGTTCTGCATGTTTTCTAGTAGGGTCTTTTCTTCCGCCTCTCCTAGGTTTTTTGCTTCCACCTTGAGTAGGACCTTCCTGTTGTCCACGTTTTGGGGCCATCTACAATCACACGGGGCCAAGCGTTAGCAAGGTTGTTTTTGAAGTTAAGTTATACCTTATTGCTTGCCTTAATTAATTAATTTGTTTAATCTCCATGTGACATTGCCCGAAAGATTGTAATAATGAATTCGTTTCACTTAGGTGGTTTCCAATTTTAATCTCCTGGTGTACCTGAAGGGTTAAATGATTTTTTGGCACATTTCATTCTTAATTTACAAATAATTATCCTTAAATATGTCCTTTGGATGATGATGAATTTCAAAAAATTTATGCGCTATTCTGTGTGTGCTCCTCCCCCACAACTAAGCTAAACACTCTAGGTTCAAGCAGGTTCAGACGAAATTAAAATCGAAGTACCAATGAGCGAGATATGGATGGGAAAGCAAGGGTCACACAATTGTAAGTCGTAGAGAAAAATTTGAAAAACTCCCCCACATGATGTGTGCAAAATGANGGGGGGGGGGGGGGGGGGGGGGGGGGGGGGGGGGGGGGTCACCTATTTATAGGGTTCGAGGGACACAATATTGCGTATGTGATATCATGGCCCTAGTGACATTGGGCACCACAGAAAATACCGAATTTTCAAAGGATTTTCTTAAAATCAACATTGTAAGTTAGGAAATTGGGAGATTTTTAAGAGGTTCTAGGATAATTAGATGGTTTGGAATGCACGAATAATGATCTGTGGGTTTTATCAATAAGGACCTTGGGTGGTAAGAAAAAGGCTATGTAATGGTACATAGGAATGTCATTATTCAGAGGGATAATAGTAGGGAAAGAAAATCATTTGAAAATTATGCTAAGGGTAACAAATGATGTGTGTGAGCTATGTCATAAGTGAAAATTACAAAACGTTACACAAGTGGATCCTCCCCAAAGTAGGTTTCAACCTATAATGCCCTTGTGTAACCACACTTAAAGTGTCTGTGGGCACTTGAAGGTTTAAATGTAATTCACACTAATTCCACAAAACACACACATGTAATTATCACCGGAATGAGGTAAGAATTCTATGTTACACACGACACGAGGTACAATTACACAAACAGTGAGATGAGATGAACTATAGAAGGGATCGTAGAGATTGGGACATGAGGTAACTAACCCATGGCATAGTGAATCCTGCATGTAAAGCATGATTAACGTGTCATTAACCCATTGTTCCAAGATCAAGACCAAGTCGATTCCTCTGATCAGTGACACCGCATTGTTTCATCCTATGATAAAAATCTATGAGAGTATCAGGACAACAAGGCATACGATCACTTGGCATTTTTTTCAAGGGAGGATTGATTTTTTTGGTGGCACTTTTCTTTTCATTTTTTTTCTTTCTTCTTTGTTTTTTTTCTCTTTACTGAATCTAGAGAAGCCGCCAACCTTCAGGCATGGGTGCATGTCTTTCCAGTGGGACCCCCTAGAACAACATTGGATTTTTGAGTGCCCTTTTTTATTACTATTACTCCTATTTTTCGTTAGATCTACAAGGATCTTAGTAAAACCATGTTGCATGATAACTCCCATAGATGTCACCCAAGAGAATCCGCAAGTCCCCTTGATGTCACACCCTAATCATACCCTCTTGATCCATCCTTCTTCATTATAGGTACAATGAACACAAAATTAATTTTAAGTTTTAAGAATTTCAAGAATATCACTGTACCCTCGAACAAAACCTCTTATTTATAGAGTGTATGAGTGGGTGTAATGGGCTCACTGTTCCAAATAATTGATCGCTTGAGACTTAATAACATAGAACACACCTCAGCCAACGAGCCACATGAGTGTTTTATTCGTAGATGAGATTACTTATAAAAATGCAAAAAGACAAAAAGACAAAAAGATAAAATAAGAAATTGAAAAATGAAAAACTAGAAAACAAAAAGTTGTAAAATTAAAGAAAATGAAAAGTATTTATTAATCTTGCTTGCTATTATAATGGGGGATGTCCCTCATAGCTAAACGGTTGAGGATGGCAAGGAGTAATAAATGACGATGGGGATCCTTGCATGTTGGAAATATTGGAACTTGGCCATACTTACCCCATTGGGGTTCACACACTTGATTGTAGTAAGCATAATGGGGCAATTTATACGATGTAGTTCCTGGATAGCAAGTTGACCCACTATGATATTTGGGATCGTTAGATGGTATGCAAGGATTGGGACGTTGCCCTCCATGCCTGTGTTCATTGGGTCGTATGGTTGTTGGAGTGTTAATTGGTGGCCCTGATGGAGTTACATGAGGCGTTGGGTTTGAAGATAAGGATGCACCACCGTGTTGGACTTGTGCTGAGTCAGAGAATGTAGTGGCCTTGGAATTATGTTGTCCCTTCCTAGGGTCATTTCTAAAGAAGGGACGTCTTTGATGTTGCTGAGGTCTATCACTGCTGTTGGAAACAGTAGCACAAGTAGCATTCGTGGGTTCTTGCTGTGGTGCAGATACCTTAGGAACAGTTGGTGGTGATGTAGAAGGAGGGAAAGGATGAGAATGTTGAAAATTGGGAGGAGTGTAAGATGCATAAGGTGGTGGTGGTGTTGACGACATGGCCTGATAGTATTATGGAGAATGGTAATGTGGTGAGATAGAGTATGTTGGCCTAGTTGGAGAAATAGGATGTTGCACTAGATAAGCTTTTGGATTTAGATAATATGAAGGGTGTCTCCAGTTTAGGGATGGATTTCCCCACAACTGGGATTGTTGCCATTGTGATTGAACACAGTATCTCTGTACGAACTTTGGATGTAACATGCTTCCCCAATGCTCATATAAATGTAACAAGATTGGCCCTTGGCCCTTGGGGTGATTGTACAGGCATATGTTGCATTCATACGTATGATTGGTAGTTGAGCTCTTATTTTCTTCATTCCTTCTTTCCGAATGTCTAATGATATTTTGTCCTAGTTCTCAGGTTTTCAAAACTCTATCTCCAATAATATCAATAACTTCTCCACACTTTTTATACATCCATTCCAACATCTCATTAATCCTTGCCTCGAGTTCCTCTAACGATTGTTGTACTGGAAAAGATGGTTCTTTCTCCTTGTGATAAGTCAATTTCTCCTTTTGATGATCATGGACCTTTGTTAAGTTGAAATTTTGGTCCCGTTGATGTTTTTCAACACTCTCCCATCTAGCCATTTCTCCTTCTTCTTTTGCTACCTGCTTAATAAGCTCTTGGACTTGATGGGTTTGAAGTTTGTATAGTTGACCTTGGGCATACATCCCTAGGGTTCTCCTTGTTTCATCATGAATCCCATCAATGATATGGTACATTAGCCTTTCCTCAAAAACATTATGGCCTGGAAAGTTGTTTAACAGTGCATAATATCTTTCTAAGGCCATGTCCAAGGGTTCATGTTGTGCTTGTTTCCACTCTTGGATTTGTTTCCTCAAGGCCGACACTCTTGCGTAGGTTTGATCTCTTTCATTAAAGAGTTCTACCATTATTGGCCAACGTCGTATTAAATTTGGTTTTAACGATCTATACCATAATTTTACTTGGCCAACGAGTGTCATAGGGAAGAGCTTGAGTTTTTGCCAACCATTATCAATGTTATTCCATGTGCAGGCATCATAGAAGTCTTGTAAATGTTGTTGCGGATCTAAGTCATAGCCTCCTAAAAAATTAGGGAAGTTGTTTAAATTGAGCCTGGGTAGATGGCTCTCTTTACCATGCCTATGGAAGATTCGAATAGCCTTTTGTATGTACGTTAGGCTTGTAGTGGCCAGTGGGGGTTCATCGTAATTAGGTAATTAGGCTTTCATGTGTTGGGATGAAATTTATTTTGTTTATGTTTTTAAGAAACCCCCACTTCAGATTGTGTACTCCAATCTTCATTGTAAGATAATTCATTAGTTCTCCAATGAATTTCCTCACTAGATGTGGCATTATCATGGTCTTGTAGGAGAGGCATGGTTGTGAAATTGTGTGTGAATTTATATGTGACTTTTTATAATTATTTCTTCTTCCTAAGAGATATATCGTTAATTCCTATACAACGACCTTCTATGATATAACTAATCTAGATACCTAGTACCATCCCTGACAATGGCGCCAATGATGAGTGGTGAGGTACCCCTACACTCAACCATATGAATACGAGCATTACACGCATGATCTGGTTTAACTCCATAGATAGACTAGTTATGGCATCTAGATAGTTAGCCTTAGGTCGCAGTTCATTGTCTCCCCACCTGGACTAGTATTATCTTTTTCATGTATGGTTTAATCTAGAGTGAGTTGTATGATGTGGTTTCTAATCTAACGCTACTCCTGAAGGCAATGGAAAGTAATATTCACTAATCTAGGACAGAGAGGGTGAGAGAATCTAAACTAGCCTAAGTGCGATGATCATCCGTTCCTTAATTATCCATACACATCTTGGACTTCGTGCACGACTACCACTGGGATTACCAAGCGTAGATCCTAGGTACACTACTGGGTTACCAAGTAGTCACACTTAAATGCTCGTAATCAAGTCGTACTCATTCCACGTTTAACATGAGATAAGGGTGAGAGAGATTAACTAGTGATGAGTGGCGAGGTACCCCTACACTCAACCATACTAACACGTGTGATCCGGTCAAACTCTGTAGACTAAGTGCCTACACGCCTTATGAAACACTTAAGGTTAATCATTCGTTGTCTTCCCAAACTTACTTGTAGTTGTCATGGTTGTATGGTTAAGTAAGTCTGAGGTATGTGATTTTTATGTCTTTTCTATTTTATCTCCTATGCTAGTAAGGTGAAGGGTGAAGAGACTAATTAACTAACTCTAACTAACTAACTAAGCCTTAATTAACCTAGCATCAGCATCCGTTCCCACTTACCGTTCACACCCTAAACTGATGTAACCTTGGTTACCAAACGCTATTCGTTACTAGGATTCCCAAGCATAACGTACGTGCTCGAAGTGGTCGTACTGAGGCACTTAACTAGGAGAGAAGGGTTGAGAGAGATTTAATTAATGAAGAAAGCAATTAAATGATAAACAGTAAATAACAATAAATAAAATCCTAATTAGCTTATTCTAGGCACTGCAAGGTTTATCCAAGAAGTTTGTCTTTATTTCCATACACAAACTTGTGTTCAAGTACAATATTTGCTCGAATAAAGATTTTTTCACTCTGGAGTTCCAACTGTGGGCACACGGAAATTATTCTATCTTTGGAGAGGTAAAAATGCTAGAGTTTTGCTATGGTCTAGGCCTAGATGTTGAAACAAGGGAGAGCTGCCTCTTATTTATAGACTTGGCAGCGCACCGCGGTATCGCGTATGCGATATCAAGGGGGAATACGTGATATCGCATATGCGATATTGTGTGGGATGCGATATCGTGGCCCGCGATATCGCATCCCATCATACCCCCATGACTGAATGAAAACTCGACCTCAAGTTCCTTACAATAATATTGGGAAGGTATGGGATTATTAACTCAAATAGAACTAATGGTGAATGGAATGATATGTGAATGGATCATCATTACAAGACAAGAAAAAAATGGTGTTCATGAAAACAGGAGTGAACACCTTATACATTTGACATCAGGCCTCATTTTGTAGCTGAGAGAGAAGAGAGAAGAGAGAAGGAGTTTGCTGCTACCAACGTCAAGATTACGCCTTTTGTTGTTCATCCGTAAGCATGCCATCAAGCTTGCTCCTTGCATAGCTACTTCAGCACCAGTCCATTCCAAGTGTTCCCTCCAGATCAAATCCGTTGTTGCATGATTTCCATCTGCACACACAACATAGTCTTTATATTAGCAAGGGTAAATGAATAATAATGCAATTGATACCTTGCTTCGGTATAAGCCCATTGGCTGGGTTGTGGTATGGCCGATACGGATCTGGAGATGTATTAATGATGACTACCGAAGGTGTAGGGGTTAGGAGAAAATTAAAAAAATTAGACCAGGACCCCCATGACTAAGAGCAAACCTCCAGTAGCGATAGAATGGAGGAAGAAAATGAATAAGAAAGATGGAGAAAAAGAGACAACTGTAACATCGATAAAGTGGATGTCAAGATGGAAATGAACAAAATAAAGTGGATTGCGAAAATGTTAAGGGAAAGAATTTAACTGGTGTACCAAATAGGAATGCCAGTGGATCCTCCCGAAAGTAGGCTCATGCCCTTAATGCCCTGACAAACCCACATTCAAAGAGTCTGTAGGCTCTAGGAATGTATTTTGAAACAAGAGTTAAAGTCTTAACCACAAGAATTTACCAAAAAGAAAACGATGCATCCACCAAGATATACACTAATGATACAACTGGCAATGAGGTGATAGATAGGGAAAGAATTGATGGAAAGGAGAGAGTGGAATGAAGTCTCAAGAACAAGGTGATGTACAGCCCCTTGTGTGCTTCATGATTAATGTGACTTAGTAAATCTCATTCATTCCAACTTCGTCCTCAAACAAACCACATCTAGTGACTTCACATCAATGCATTTTCCCGGTCCATCCACTTGAATAATAAGAATGCCTCCCCCAAGAGCCACCACCATTTTGATGAAACAAAGGAGGAGAGAATGGGAGGTGAGAAGGACCTTAGTTAGAGGGAACATTTTTATTTTGAGTTCCATAACCAGTGCTTGTAGCCCAAGGGATTATTTTTTCTAAGGGGTGTGCTTTGAATTCTCACTTTTACTTTTTATTTTTATTTTTTTTGTTTTATGTGTTTATGCGTGAGAACCACACCATGCAAAGAATTTGTTATTTTTATTAGCTCAGCTTCCTAATGATTGAGTAACATCGAAACGGTAAGAAAACTCAAGAAGAAAACATCCAAGCACCCAAGAGAATGGCCAACACAAATGCATCAAGTTTCCTTGAAGTCACACCCTTTTCAATCCTTGAGTCCTTCCTTAGTTTGAGAAATGTCAGGTCACCGATTCGTTATAGTTCTTATTTAGAAAGGGACTATATAGTTCAAAGCCAAGAGAGACCATAGAAATTTATGGATGTATGGATGAAGTGGACTCATTACCTATCATATCAAAAGAAACATACCTTAGTATCAACATCATAACTTAAAGGTAAAAATCAAACATTAGCAATGAAATAGAAAAACAGTTCATGCCAACATAAAGAACACTTATTGGGTGACAAACTTACAAGGTGGATAACACACACACACACACACACACACACACACACACACACACACACACAGAATGAAAAAGTATAATGATGTTGTAAAACAAAAATAAGAAAAGTTAAAAAAATGTGTAAAACAAAAACTTGTAAAAAAATGTGTAAAAAAAAACTAAAGAAGAACTGAGGGCCCCTAATGATTAGCATAGGTGGCCATCTCCCCCATGAATGAATGGAAAGGGAGAGATTCGAAATAAAGAGCGAGGTTGCCCGATAGTAGAGGTGTAATTTTTACTGGCTGTTCTTGGTTCACGGAAGGGTTTTGTTTGTTTCACATTAACTAATAACCTCTTATCTGGGCTTTCAAGCTTGTATATTGTCATGGCTCCTGAGGGAAAGGTCGTATGAATAATATAGGGTACTTCCCACAATGTTTGAAATTTCGTATGTTGTGGCACATGCATGGGGTTCTAGTAAAAGACCTTGTCTCCTGGTTGGTACCTAACCCTTCGAATTCTTAAGTCATGATGCTATTTATTATATGCCTTGTTCAACTCATTTTATGACAGAGCAACCAATCAATTCTCGTCTAGAACGTTTAGAGTTGTCAATCTTTGTTTTGGTGCTAGGTCGAGGTCAAGGTGAAGGTTGCAAGCCATGGATAGTGTACGGAGCTCAGTCTGTATAGGGAGCTTTGGTAGTTCTCCGTATACTAACTCATAGGGAGAGTAGCCTGTAGGGAGTTTCCAAGTGGAGCAGTACACCCAGAGAGCATCGTTCAGTTTCATGCTCCAATCTCGCCTAAATTTGCTAATTGTTCTTGTTAATATTCTCATAATCTCCCGATTAGTAACCTCGGCTTGGCCATTAGCTTGGGGTGGTAAGGTATGGTCAATTTATGTTCAACCCCTAAGCGTTGCATCAATTTTCAAAAGGTTGTACCTGTAAAATATGTCCCATTATAAGAGATGAGTGCATGTGACAAACCGAAAGTATTTACGATTTGTTGTTGTACAAATCATGCAGTTGTAGATGATGTGTAGTCTGTTATAGCAGCTACTTCAGCCCATTTGGTTAAATAGTCAACAACAACAATGATATATGCTTTTTCGTTGGACATTGGTGTAATGGGCCCCATAAAATCTATTCCCCAGATGTCGAAGGGTTCCAAAGGTTGAATCCATTGTTGCGGACCCTCCATTGTACTAATCATTCCACCATAACATTGATAACATTCACAAGATTGGGCAAAATGATGGGTGTCCCGTAATAGTGTTGGCCAGTAATATCCTGCAAGCAGGATCTTGGTAGCCATTCGTCTCCTGGCATAGTGACCCCCATAGAGGCCCTCATGAGCATCCTGGAGAACTTTAATTTATCCTCATTGGGCACACACCATCAAACCAAGCCATCAAAAAAGACTTTATAGAGTTGTCCCTTGATTTCCATGAAGTACTTGGTTTTGTGAAGAAATTGTCTTTTCATCCTAAAGTCCAACCCTTGTGATTTTTTTTGGGAAAGGAGATAAGTAAGAATGCTACTATACCAACTTGTTCTCGTGGGTTGGTTATTCACTACACCAGCAAAGAGGGTTTCATTAGGAAATGATCAGATACAACATATTCGTCCTCTTTGCTATCCCAGCATAACCGAGATAAGTGATCTGTGACTACATTCTTGGTGCCTTTTCGGTCTACTATTGTTAAATTGAACTCCTGAAGGATTACCAACCAACGTATGATACGCGGGATAACCGTTGGCTTGTTCATGAGGAACCTAATTGCACTATGATCTGTATGGATGTATACTTTGTAGTCCAATACATAGTGCCTAAAGTTTTCTAGTGTAAACACTACAGCCATTACTTCCTTTTCCATAGTTGTGTAGTTGAGTTGTGCACTGGTGATACTCTTACTGGCACAGTGGATGTAATAAGGTCATTTTTGTTCATCTAATTATGTCAGTACGGCTCCTAAGGCATAATTAGATGCGTTAGTCATGATATGGAATGACCTAGAGTAGTCAGGGCTTGTAGAATGGGAGTTTCCACAAGCCTCTGTTTGAGAGTTTGAAATGCTCGTTCTCATTCCATGGTCCATTTGAATGGTACATCCTTTTTTGTTAATTCCACCAATGGTTTGGCAATTTTGGAAAAGTTCTCGATAAATCTCCTGTAGTAGCCAGTGTGTCCAAGGAATGACCGAATGTCTTTGATAGTTTCTAGTTATTGAGTGATTCCTTGGATGACTTTAATCTTTTTCAGGTCCACCTTTATTCTTGATTGCGAAATCTTATGCCCCAATACTATGCCCTCTTGAACCATCAAGTGGCTTTTTTTCCAATTGAGCTTCAGGTTCGTTTCAACACATCATTTGAGCACTTTCTCTAATCAGTCCAAGGCTTGATCAAAGCTTGTTCCAAAGTGGAGAAGTCATCCATAAAGACTTCTACTCCGTTACCTATTTGCTATTGAAATATGCTTAGAACTAATCATTGAAACGTGGTAGGGGCATTACACAAGCCAAATGGCATTTGTTTATATGAAAACGTTCTCCAAGGACTGCTAAACATTGTTTTGGCTTGGTCTTCTAGTGCGATCCATATTTGGTTATACCCACTATAACCATCCAAAAAACTATAGTAGTGATGCCTTGCTATAGTGTCTAAGACTTGGTCAACAAATGGAAATGGAAAGTGATCCTTGAACGTTACCATATTTAATAGCCTGAAATCTATGCACACCCTTCATTTGCCTCCCGTTTTTGGTATGATTATTAGAGGACTAACCCATTCGCTATTAGCAATGGGATAAATGAACTCAGCCTTGAGAAGTTGCTCTATCTCTTCTTTCACTATTTGTTTTAACTTTGGGTTCAATCACCTTTGCTATTGTTTGTGAGGCTTCATGGAGGGGTCCATGTAAATTCTATGCTGGCATATCCTAGGATCTATTCCGATTAGTTAAGGGTATGACCCGGAAAAGGCTATTGACCATTTATTTATCACCTTCAGCAAACTCTCTTTTTTCTTGGGAGCAAGCTTTGCATTTATGATTACTGGTTTTCCATTTTTAAGGATCATGTATTCCAAACCGGTGGGCAACAATTTTAAATCTAGGGGCTCTTTTTTAAACATCTCAGGAATTTCCAACTTCCCCCAGTTAATGTTTTCAGGGTTAAGTGCTGGAAGTTGGCAATGGACTTGCTCAAGTGCATCCATGCTTTCAACGTAAGCACTAGTTATCCCCTCAGTTAGTTCCATGCATGTCATCGAATTGCTCTCTTGATCAGCCATCAACCATTAGGTGTTTTCTTATCGTGTGGCTACTGCATATAGGCACTTTTGTATGTCAATGTCTTGTGCACACCGATTGCATGCAAGCAATATTAAACTTCACATTACCCATGATTTTTGCACGCAATGGCACCCTGTGTCACTATATGCGATGCATGGAACTTTCTTCTTCTCAATCTTTCCAAAAGTTTTTTTCTTAGATATTTCTAGGGAAAGATTGCAGATTCCTAGGCATGCATCTATTATACTCAGCCATGTCCTTCCCATTATTATCAGGAAGTCCCCTTTATCATTGTTTATTTGGATCACCAGGAAATCAGCTGGGTATGACCAACCACCTACGGTGGTAATAATGTCCTCAACCTATCCCAAAGGAATAGTGGACTATTCAGCGAACTATAAGAGAATATTGCTCTTCTTGAGTGGAGGAAGGTTCCAAGTTTTATACAATTCTTGTGAGATTAAGTTGACTCCAGAACCTGAGTCAAGAAGAGCCTTATGAGGTTCATTCCCAGCGACTTGGAGATAAATTAGGAGGCTTCTAGGATCAGAGAATTTCTTGGGAAGGTGGCCTACCTTAATCTAGTCAGTAACAGTATATGTTAACATAACCGTGTGCATTGGCCTCAATTTTTGGGTTGAAGGGGATCCCGAAACCTTATTTGGTATGGAGGTGTTTAGATGTTCAACCACTTGTGAAGGTGAGGGCTTGGTTGGATTGTTGGTTCTAAAGAAAGGTATTTTTGGCATAGGATTGTTAGGACCAACTGAGAATTAATGATTGGGAGCCCTCGTGATATCGGGTTGTTGCACTTGAGTGGGAAATACCCTTGGCATTGTTGGAGCGATTGGTGGTGGAGCTACCGGCGTAAGAGATGTAGATAGATTCGGAGGATAGTATGGGTATGGAGCGTCTCCTAGAGAAGAAGGATTTCTAAAATACTCTTGAACTTGGTAGTAATGTGGTGGGGTTGTGTGACCCATAGAGTGACTTGGAGAAATTGGCTGCTACACATAATAGCCATAAGGATCTGGTTGTCGGTAAGGGTATTATTGTCTCGGCGGTGGCATCCCCCATGACTGTGGGTGTTGTCACTGCTGATGCTACCCAATGGGTTGTGGTGGAGTTCCACTTGGATAGTACATTAATGGTTGATGAAACTATCTCAGGTTACCTTGGGGATAAGGTAACCTTTGGGGTGCTTGCCATATGTTAAGTCTCGGGTTAAGTGCATACACCCCAGACTCTTGTAGATGTGAGATGATTGGACAACATCCCTTAGGATGGTCATATTGGTAGATCTCACATCCACTATCATTGTCTATGTCTGAGTCCACAACCTCATCAACAATTGTCATTTTCTCCTTACCATTGTTACGTGCATGGCCTGCATCTCTTCTCTTTTTCTTATCTTTATCACTACTTCATTTCTCCTTAGACTCCTCTACAATTTTTAGGACAGTTTCAAGTCTAGAGTCTAAGGAATCCCACAACTGATCCACCTTGGCCAACACTTCAGTTGTTAACTTTTGGAGTGGCAAGGTTTTTTTGTTCACCGACTCTTCGAGTGGTGACTCATCCTCTTCATCTCAAAATCTCAATCCCTTCTTCTGAAGGGAAGGATCACAGTTATATTCTTCCGTGCTTTCTCTTTTCTATAGCTCCTCTTCTTCTTTGGCTACTTACTTCAACAATCGATGAATTTCATGGGATCTAAGTTCTGATAGTCTCCCTCGGGCATAAGTCCTAAGGGTTCTCCTAGTCTCATGTCTTAGCCCATCTATGAGGTGGCGAAGTTGGTCCCATTGTGCATAACCATGGCCCATGCAACAATGTAACAATGCATAGTATCAGCCCATGGAAGCATCCAAGGGTTAATGAGTACCTTGCTTCCATCCTTGGATCTTCTTACGCAAGTTAGACACCCTGGAGTATGTTTGATATTTATCGTTGAAAAACTCTAACACCATACTCCACCTCCTAATGGTTTCTATTTCTAAGGATCGGTACCAACTCTATGCTTTCTTTGTGAGTGTCCTAGGAAACAACTTTAGTTTCTGCCACTCATTCTCTATGTTCTGCAAGGCACAGGCATCATGGAATGCCTGTAAATGATTCTGCGGATCAGCATTGTACCCCCCTTCAAAGCATGAGATATTATTCATGTCTAAGTGCTTGATCTAGCTATCTTTTTGATGCCTTGTCAGTATTCTAACTGCCTTTGTTATATCTAGCATACTTCAGGTGGCAAGTAGGGGCTCATCATGATCATCTCTTTCATGACATCTATGATGTCTACATTGTTTCCTACTTTCCCTTCGTTCATGCCCTTTTCCTCGCTCTCGACTCTCTCTTTGAGGTCTCTCATTTTTCCTACCTCTATCCTCACCATTATGCTCTTGGTGGCTTCGCCCAAATGTGGAAGGAAAGGATGAGTGATGTGATGAAGGAGAAGAAGAAGGAGAACCATCGCCATGACGATGCTTCTTACCTTCTCTTCTATGACTACGGCCCCAATCGTGATGATGATCCAAGTGCCCATGCTTGTCATGTGTTGTTGTTCCCTCAGTGAATAGTTGGTGTTCACGGGGATCAGAACTAGGGTTGTGTATCATAGAGCACAGGTTCTGATATCTTACCTCCTCACCATCATTAGGAGGGGGAACATCATTCGATGGAGAACACGTTATAAGTGGTTCACCATCTTCAATTTCACTTAGGACATGCGGGACCCCTTTGCCCTTCAACAATGTATGGTGGCTCTCCTGCCATGAGTCCCTTAAATGTTGTGTTGCTATGGGATGATAATCCCTTGTGTCTAAATCACCTACAATGTATTTAGCATATAGCTGTGTCATGCCAATTTGTGTAAGAGCACGAAGGAGCATGTTTGGGACTAAATGGTCTGAAGGTAACACTATGTTACCTCGCAAGTCTCTCCATCGCAGCTATTTGTCCTGATGGAGGATAAAAGTGAAATTGGGTATATACTCATTGGGATGGGTATATACCACTCGGTGCTGTTGAGGAACTGGTGGATTTTGGTTATGTGTTTGATGCTGCCGATTGTTTCTAGTATGATCCCTAGGTGGTGAATTGCTCTTATGAGAAGAAGACATCTTAGTTTAATTTGGTGTGCTATTTAACCATTATATAATTTTTTGTTTAATTAATACCTCCCAACGATGTGGATAATTTCATATGTCCTACTCAGCGCACAAACACTTAGTCCCTAACAACGGTACCAATGATGAGTGGCAAGGTACCCCTACACTCAACCATATGAATACGAGCGTTACACAGGCGATCTGGTCGAACTCCGCAGAGTAAGTACCTACACGGCTTATGGAACACTTAAGGTTAATCATTTGTTGTCTTCCCAGACTTACTTGTAGTTTTCATGGTTGTATGGTTAAGTGAGTCTGAGGTATGTGATTTTTATGTCTTTTCTGTTTTATCTCCTATGCTAGTAAGGTGAAGGGTGAAGAGACTAATTAACTAACTCTAACTAAATAACTAAGTCTTAATTAACCTAGCATCAGCATCTGTTCCCACTTATCATTCACACCCTAAACCGATGCAACCTTGGTTATCAAATGCTATTCGTTACTAGGATTCCCAAGCGTAACGCACGTGCTCGAAGCGGTCGTACTGAGGCACTTAACTAAGAGAGAAGGGTTGAGAGAGATTTAATTAACTAAGAAAGAAATTAAATGATAAACAGTAAATGACAATAAATAAAATCCTAATTAGCCTATTCCATGCACTACAAGGTTTATCCAAGAAGTTCGTCTTTATTTCTGTACACAAACTTGTGTTCAGGTACAATATTTGCTCAAATAAAGATCCGTTCACTTTGGAGTTCCTACTACGGGTACATGGAAATTATTCTATCTCTGGAGAGGTAAAACTACCAGAGTTTCACTATGGTCTAGGCCTAGATGTTGAAACAAGGGAGAGCTGCCTCTTATTTATAGACTCGGCGATGCACCGCGATATCGCGGGGGAAGACGCGATATCACGTGGGAGGCGATATCGCGGCCCATGCGATATTGCGTCCCATTGACTAGGAAAGCAGTAAATAAAAATGAATTAAATAATTAAACTAAGTGAATGTTGCAATGATGAAGTAATCTTGATCTTTATTGCTGGTCATGTACATGTCCAAGTACGTCACACTCGAATAAAGGATGTCGTACAATTACATTCACCACACTGCGGGCATACAATGAGAGGAAAAGGAAGAGAGAAAAAACAAGAAATAAAACTTAATACTTAAACTAAAACTGACAAAAAGCTTCTTATTGGATCTGTCTACCTCTTATTTATAGATGAGGAGACATGCTGCAATATCGCTTAGGCTGTGATACCGGGGATGCAATATCGCAGGTGTGATATCATGGGTGCGTTATCGTGATTGTCAACAAATTCATGACTCATAAGTTTTTTTGTGTCTGATGAGTGGTGAGGTAGCCATATACTCAACCATGCGAACATGATCATTTCATGCATGTTCCAGTCGAACTCTGCAGACAAGTTAGTTGTGGTATCTAGATAGTTACTCGTTGATCGTAGTTCGTTGTCTCCCCACTTGGACTAGTATTTGCTTTGTCATGTATGATTTAGTCTAAATTCAGGTGTATGATAGGTTCCTAAACTAATGCTACTCCTAGAAGTAATGGAAAATTAAATTTAATTAAGCTAGGAGGGAAAAGGGAAAGAGAGAGAGCTATACTAAGAGGAGATAGCGGAAGAGAGTCTAAGCTAGCCTAAGTGCAATGAGCATCCGTTCCTTAATCATCCATGCACATCTTGGACCTCGTGCATAACTACTACTGGGATTACCAAGTGTAGATCTAGGTACACTACTAGGTTACCAAGTAGTCACACTTAAATGCTCATGATTAAGTCATACTCATTCCATGTTTAAGGAGTTTAGTGTAGAGAAGTATTAACTATGAAAGAAATAAATAATAATAATAATTAAATAATTAAACTAAGTGAATGCTGTAATGATGAAGTAATCTTGATCTTTATTTCTGGTCATGTGCATGTCCAAGTATGTCACACTCGAATAAAGGATGTCATACAATTACAATCATCACACTGTAGGCATGCATTGAGAGAGAGGGTTGAGAGAAAAATGACAAAAAGATCCTACACTAAACTTGACTCCTAAAACTAACTGAAAGATTGCCTTGCCATGTGCCTTCATGTGTATTTATAGGCTCACATAGGAACCACGATATTGCATATCCAATATCGCTGCTAGATGCGATATCGTGTACCTGATATCACGTACCCGATATCGTGGGTCTAATATCGCAACCCAATGAATCATGATTCATCATACCCCCATGATTGAATGAAAACTTGTCCTCGAGTCAGAATGAGAATAAGTTCCATTGATTACATAATGGATAGGTATGAGATTATTGAGTAAAAGGGGAGCTATTCATGCTGCAACAGAGAACTCAATAGAACAAAATTGGACACAACATGAAAAAATGAAAAATTCCTAAAATTACAAAATGTCATGCCGCTTGGCCTCATTCTACCATGCACTTATTTCGATGGCTGTCTTCTAACGGATGGTGCATACCTACTTCATTGAGAGGGTTTAATTTTCCCTAGCCAAATGGTTCATGTCCTGGTTGACCTTGATCAGCTATTCTTGTAGCCACTGAAAATGTTCTTTGAGAACATTCTTCTGTTTCTCCATAGAGGTCAACTGAAGATTTTCAACAACAAGCTGTTTGTTTTCTTCTTATAAGGCCTTGAGTGCCTTGGCGTGCATGTAAGTTTGCACTTGTGCCATGGAGGCACTCCATTCGGCCTTCCCTTTTACCTCTGTGACCTTTTTATTTTTCACTAGAAATTTGTTGAGTTGGTCTGTCCTAAAGGTGTCCAGCTAGTTCATAGGAACGAATTGAGAGGGATCCCACTACGTTGCTTATAGGGTTATGAGCCTTTCTTGTAGTCTTACAAATTCTACTTCTGCATGCTCGACCCTCATCTCTGTCATGGCTAGCTTTCCCTTGGTGGAGATGAGATCTGATTATGTTGCCATAACATCCTGTGGATGTCAAACAAGGATGTCATCACCTATCCTATTTGCAGCAATCGATCAAGCACATCCTCATGTTCTGCGGGAGTCATTGAGGAACTGGCCAAAGTTTGAGCATCCTGTGCTCCTGTGAAATCTACTAGTGGCACAATATGGACGTTAAAAGGTTTTTTAATGTGTCCCATGACCACCTCTGTGGCTATAGCTACATCATGGTGCTGCATGACCATCACTATGGCCCCTTCACCAATCTCTAGTTGCACCTGAAAGGATGCTATGTTCCCTAAAATCTGTTCTGACCAATAACTCTCCTCTCCTCCTATTTGAATGCACACCTTGCCCCGTGCACGATGTATAGAGACAGTGGGACATATGGTATCATTGATGATGCGAAAGAGATTTGCATCATCACGACTTCCCCAACTAACCATCTTAGCGATGGCCTTGAGATGGCTCATCGATGGTCGGTAGTCCTGTGGCAATGGTAGTTGATCTCGCTGGCTTGTGCTAGGCCTTGCTTCTTACTATTAAATAGGTCCTATGTTTAGAGGTTGGATGCGCCCTACAAGTTGAGTTTCAGTGGGCCTCACCATCTACTCTTGCTTTTGTTTTGACCCCAGCATCTCACCAACAATTTTCCTTGCAGCTGGTGGCTTTAGTAGTTCAACGTATGAAGCATTTTGGGCTTTCTTGAGGACATCATTGGTGTATCCTCGAATACTAGCATGCTTGCATAGCTTCCTAATGAGACAAGAAAAGGAAAACACAATCTTCCCTGTATTACATTCTTCAAACTGCCTTAGGACCTCCATGAAATATAGATGAGGCAAGTTAGCATTAACCTTTCCCATCAATATTGCACATCCTCTTGCTGCACATGTTGAAATTTTGTTTAACCCTTTTGTGGGGAAGGTATGATAAGTTCCAATTTTAAAGTAGATTTTCTCTTCCAACGTCAACTCTCCATAGGTTTTATCTTATTTACAGTACATCTTGTCTAACCAAACCTTTTGTGCATTATTATCAGAGTGAGTGGGCAGACGAGCAACCTTTGGCCTTGTATTCGGAAGGTTTAATACTTTCGAAATGGCTTGGATGGAGAAATCAATAGATATACCACAAATGTACTAGGCACTACTTTCAAAGAGGATAGGCAATAATGGGGACCCTTTGAGGTGGTCCCTAATGGCCTCAGAAGTGAGTTCTGTGAAAGGTCCGAAGTTAAATTCCACGATCACGACATGGATGGCATAGACACACTCCAGGGGCAACATGAGGTGTCTTCCCTATTCAGGACCTGCAACAACTCCTCCTTCTACCTGTCTTGATTGCATAGTGGTAGGGTCTTCTTGATGGATACTGAACGATTGCTCCTCCTGCTCTACATGTTGTTCAACAGGCATCTATCCTCTACCTCTCTTGGGTTGTTTAAACACATCTTGAGAGGGACCTTCTTGTTGTGCATGCTTTGGGGCCATCTACAATCACACAGGGCGAATCATTAGTAAGGTTTCTTACCAAAGTTAAGTTATACCTTCCTATCTTAATGAGTTAATTATGATTCTGTATGATTTTAAAGTTAAGATTTTTTATGGAAATCTCCCCACAAGATTTTAATATTTGGTCCACTTTGCTTAGGTGGTTTCAAAGTTTTAATTTCCCGGTATAGGTAAGGAGATGAAATTGTTTTTGGCATATGTTTATTATTATTTTTATAACTAATTACCCTTGATAGTGTCCTTCAAGTGATGACGCATTTTGAAAAAAAATTATTTGCAATTCGGTGTGTACCCCTCCCCCACGACTAAGCTAAACACTCTGGGTTTAAGTAGGTTCAGAAGGGATGAAAATCAGAGCACCAGCAAGCAAGTTATGGTTATTGAATCAAGAGATGTGCAATCGTAAGTTGTAGAAGAAAATTTGAAAACTTCCCCCACATGAACAGTTGCAAATGATGGTGACAGGAGCAGGGGCTCCATATATTTATATATTCTAAGGACATGATATCGCGTACCTGATATCGCGTCCTACCGAAAATAGGGCACTTGAAAAAGCTACCAAATTTTTAAAATTTTTGAAACTCTAAGGTATAAACTGAGGACATGTAAGTCAATGTAAAGGGGTCCAGGGTAATACAACTAATTCTGAAGGCACAAAGATTAGAAC
This sequence comes from Gnetum montanum, assembly GCA_015680685.1. NCBI lineage: Eukaryota > Viridiplantae > Streptophyta > Gnetopsida > Gnetales > Gnetaceae > Gnetum > Gnetum montanum. Next base: position 469,876 of record MNCI01006052.1, on the reverse strand, counting down.
GGTATAAAATCTGATAATGAAAATCATGAAGAGTAGGGGAAAAAGGATATGAATTAACTCATAGGAATTTTTGAACTAGAAGGATAATAAGGGAAAGAAGTGTTGGTAATACATAGAGGGTATTGAATGATGTGTAGTAGATGTGTTATAAGTGCAATTACACAAGTTACATAAATGGGTCCTCCCCAAAGCAGGTTCCAACCTATAGTGCCTTGCATAATCACACCTTAAAATGTTCGTGGGTACTAGAAGGGTTAAATGCAATCAACACCAATTTCATAAAACACACACACATAAATACCACTGTGATGAGGTATAAATTCAATGCTACACAAGTCATGAGTCACAAATACATGAACAGAAAGATGAGATGAATTGTATAAGGGATTGCAGATATTGGGACATGAGGTAACAACCCTAGGGTACAATGAATCCTCAATGTAAGGCATGGTTAATGTGTGATTAATCCTTCACTCAAAAATCAGGACCAAATCCATTCCTCTGATTAGTGACATCGTATTGTTTCATCCCAATGATAGACAACAATAAGAGCACCATGACGGCAAGGTGTACGATCACTTGGTGTTTTGTTCAAGGGAGGAGTGATTAGAAATTGATTTGCAGCACTTTGATCTTGATCTCTCTCTTTTTTTGGATGCTTAATCCAAAGAAGCCACCTACCTTCAGGCATGGGTACATGTATTTCCAATGGGACCCCCTAGAATAGCATTATTTTTCCTTTATTGAGTGCCATTTGATTACTCTTGCTCCCATTTTTCATTAGATCTACAAGGATCTTAGTACAACCAAGCTATATGATAACTCCTACAGATGTCACCAAAGAGAATCCACAAGTCCCCTTGATGTCACACCCTGGTCATTCCCACTTAGTCCATTTTTCTTTGCTTTGGGTATAATGAACACAAGATTATTTTAAGTTTTAATGATTAGGAATATCATTGTACCTAGAGTAGAACCTTTTATTAATAGAATGGAGGAGTGAATGTTGTGGGCCTACTATCCAAATAATTAGTCACCTAAGACTTGATAGCATAGAAAAACACCTCAACCAATGAGCCACATGAGTGTTTTATTCATAGATGAGATTACTCACAAAAAGATAAAAAGAACAAAAAAACCAAAAAGATCAAACTATAAGTTGAAAGGTAAAAAACTGATTTTTTTTCAAAATTAAAGAAAATGAAAAATATTTATTAATCCTGCTTATTATTAGAATGGGGGGTATCCCCCATAACTAAATGGTTGAGTATGATGAGGATTAATAAATAGAAAGTTGGGATCCTTGCATGTTGGAAATGTTGGAACTTGGTCAAACTTACCCCATTGGGGTTCACACACTTGATTATAGTTGGCATAGTGGAGCAGGTTATAGGGTGTGGTTAATTATTAAGGAGCTAACCCACTATGGTACTTGTGACTGTAAGATGGTATGCAAGGATCAACATGTCTCCCCATATGGCTATATTCATTGGGTCGTATGGTTGTTGGAGTATTCGTTGGTGGCCCAGAGAAAGTAACATGAGGCATTGGATTCGAGGAGGGAGTTGCACCACAGTGTTGGAATTTTGCTGGGTTGGAAGGTGCAATGGGCTCAGAATTGTGTTATCCCTTCTTACGGTCACACCTAAAGAAGGGGCATCTTCGATGTTGAGGAGATTATCCACTACTGTTGTCAATAGTAGCACAAGTGACATGTGTGGGTTGGTGCTGTGATGCAAAACCCTCTGGAACACTGGGTGGTGATGTAGAAGGAGGTGAAGGATGAGAACATTGAAATTGAGAACAAGTGTAAGGTATCCAAGGTGGTGGTTGTGTTGGAGAGGATATGGGTTGATAGTATTGAGGAGAATAATAATCATGTGGTGAGATAGAGGATGTTGACCCAGTTGGGGAATCAAGATGTTGGACTTGATAAGCACTTAGATTCAGATGGTATGAAGGGTATAACCAGTTTGGGGGTGGTCTCCTCCACAATTGGGATTGTTGCCATTGTGATCTAACATAATATCTTTGTATAAACTTTGAATGTAACATTCTTCCCCAATGCTCCTATAAATGTGACAAGATTGGACATTGGCCCTTGGGGTGATCATATAGGCAAACGTTACATTGATACGTATAATTGGCAGTTAAGTTCTTATTCTCTTCTACCCTTCTTTTCGATTGTCTAAGGGTATTTTGTCCTACTTCTTGATTCGTCATGACTCTACCTCCAATAATGTTGGCGTATTCTTTGCATTTTTTATGCATCCATTCCATCATCTTATTGATCTTTACCTCAACTTCATCCAATGATTGTAGCATTGGCAAATATGGTTCCACCTCCTTGAGATGAGTTGATTTCTCCTTTTCATAATCCTAGGCCCTTATTGATTTTTGGGCCTATTGAGATTTCTCAGCATTCTCCCATTTAGCTAACTCCCCTTCTTCTTTTGCTACCCACTTAATAAGCTCTTGGAGTTGGTGGGTTCGTAGCTCATATAGTTGACCTCAGGCATACATCCGTAGGGTTTTCCTTGTTTCATTACGGAGCCCATCAATAATGTGGTACATTATCCTTTCCTTGGAGAACTCATGGCCTAGGAAATTGTTTAATACTACATAATATATTTCTAAGGCCATTTCCAAAGGTTCATGTTGCACTTGTTTCCATTCTTGGATTTGTATCCTCAAGGCTGACACTCTCACATAGGTTTGATATCTTTTGTTAAAGAGATCTATCATTGTTGGCCAACATTGAATAGATTTGGGTTTTAGGAACCTATACCATACTTTTTCTTGGCCAACGAGTGTCACGGGAAAGAGCTTAAGTTTTTGCCATCCATTATCAATGTTGTTCCATGCACAGGAATCGTAGAAGGCTTGTAAATGTTATTGCAGATATAAATCATAGCCTTCTAAAAAATTAGAAAAATTGTTTAAGTTAAGCTTGGGTAGATAGCTTTCTTTGCGATGCCTACGGGATATTCGAACAACCTCTTGCACTTGTGTTAGGCTTGTAGTGGCTAGTAGGGGTTCATTGTCACTAGGTAGGTTGTGCATTTGTGAGTTGGGATGATGTTGTCTTCGTTTATGTTTATAGGAAACCCCTACATCAGATTGTGTAATCCACACTTCATCTTCATCATTATATAATTCATTGGTTCTCCAATGAATTGCCTCACTAGTTTTTTCGTTATCGTAGTCTTGTGAGAGAGACATTTTGTGTGACTTAATTGAAATTAATTTCCTTTCCTAAAAGATGTATCATGAATACTTTGTTACAGCAATCTTGTATTATGTAACTAATCTAAATAACTAACACTGCCCCTGGCAATGGTACCAATGATGAGTGGTGAGGTACCCCTACACTCAACCATACAAATACAAGTGTTTCATGCACGACCCGGTTGAACTCCGTAGACGAGGTAGTTGTGGTATCTAGATAGTTACTCATTGATCACAGTTCACTTTCTTCCCACCTAGACTAGTATTTCCTTTATCACGTATGGTTTAGTCCAGAGTGAGGTGTATGATAGGTTCCTAAACTAATGCTACTCCTGGAAGCAATGGAAAATAATCTTTAATTAAGCTAGGAGGGAAAAGGGAGAGAGAGAGCTATACTAAGAAGAGATAGGGGAAGAGAGTCTAAGCTAGCCTAAGTGCGATGAGCATCCATTCCTTAATCATCCATACACATCTTGGACCTCGTGCATGACTACTACTGGGATTACCAAGCATAGATCCTAGGTACACTACTGGGTTACCAAGTAGTCACACTTAAATGCTCATGATTAAGTCATACTCATTCCATGTTTAAGGAGTTCAGGGCAAAGAAGTATTAACTATGAAAGCAATAAATAACAATAACAATTAAATAATTAAACTAAGTGAATGCTGCAATGATAAACTAATCTCAATCTTTATTTTTGTTCATGTGCATATCCAAGTACATCACACTCGTATATAGGATTCTTTATAATTACAATCATCACACTATGGGCATGTACTGAGAGAGAGGGTTGAGAGAAAAATGACAAAAAGATCCTACACTAAACTTGACTCCTAAAACTAACTGAAAGACTACCTTCCTGTGTGCCTTCATGTGTATTTATAGGCTCACATAAGAACCACGATATCACATATCCAATATTGCTGCTGGATGTGATATTGCATACCTGATATCATGGGTCTGATATCACAACTCGATGAATCATGATTCATCAGTGTCAATTATGATTAAGATGATCATCATACCTACTCATCCAAGTTTCATACTAAGTCCATACCATTAACAATGGCCTCACATTGATGTGTCCCTTCTTGTCAACCATCATGAGCTCATAACAACCACAAAGAACAAACATCACTCCAAAAAGAAAAAAAAGAGAAGAAGGAAGAAAGGAAGGGCCTTAGTTAGAGGGGTGCCTTCAGGCATGGGTAACATGTCTTTCTAGCCCCATAACCAATTATTATAGCCCATTATCATATCTAAGGGGTGTGATTTAAATTCCCTTTGTATTTTTTTTCTTTTTCCTCTCTCTTTTTTTTCTTTTTTTCTTTTTTTTTTGGTTTTTGGAAACCACACCATGCAAAGACATGTTTCTTGTTTATTAGATAAAAAAAGGAGTGATGATACACTCAATGAGAAGTCATAGGCCCCAAGAAGGAAGTCAACAAGAGAACCCAACAAATCCCCTTGAGGTTAAATCCTTTACCATTCCCATTTTGTCTTTTCCCCCTTTCTTCAAGGTATAATGATCATTAGTTAATTTTAGTTTCATGTAAGAATAACCATATTGTTTTCATGATAAATACATTTTATTTAGAGAACTGGAGGGATGGATGATGTGGTCTCACTGTTTTAAAAAATTATTTATCCAATCATCTTGATAGCATAGGATAAAAATACAACACATGGTTTTGACTTCTGCATCATGATTGGAAACATTGTTATTAACAAAGACATAGTAGACATTCATAAAACTTAAAGGAAATGATTCAATAATAGAGAAAATTATAAAGAAAAGAAAAATAACAAGAAATGAAAAACATATTAAGAATTAGAGAATTTTTGAAGAAATAGGAAAATGATCAAAAATTGTAAAACGAAAAGGTGAAAATGCACTTATTAGTTCTTAATTCAAGATGGGGCATCTACCCCATGACTAAGCTCATGGGCTAGCATTCAAAAAATGGACAACACATTTCCTTGGTTATACACCATAAGTTTTCCATTTATCATCTTCTATGATTTAATTTTTCTCTTAGTAGCACATTTAACATTGATGATAATAATGTTTTGACCATTTGGAGACATATCTTCACTTGGACTAGAAGGTATTTTATTTTTAGGGGGTCTAGAAATGTTTCCTTGTTTATTTCCTATTTTAGTTCTTGTGTCTTTTTGTTTAACATCTTCTTTTGATGTACAATTAGAGTGTAAGATGTTCTTCTCTAAGTTCTCTATTTGGCTCATTTTCTTAGGACAAGAACTAATAAGTGGGTTGGATGTTTCTATGCATCTTTTGAATAGTTTTGTATTCTCATTTTTGAGCCACTCTGTGTCTTTTGATTTAGTGGCTATTGTGTAGACTTGGTTTTGCACATACATTTTTTCCTTAACTTTTTTGTGGATTGGTATAGGAATCATGTTAATACTTTGAACTTTCAACCCACAACTGAATTTTCTATCTCTCCATAATGATAGGTTCATCTTTTATGTTTTGTGTTGGAGTGGTAATGGTTGTTGGCTTTTACGTGGGATTAGGAGACATTATTTTTTTGAGGAAGGGGACTGCACTAGATTGTTCTTGTGCTAGTATTGATGAGCTAGTAGGTCTACTAGTTTTATTCACATGTGTGGAAATTGTCCAAAAGGAAGAATGTTTCCAAGATTTTTGTTGAGATCTACCAATATTATAATTCACTTGTATGTTCATAGCACAAGTGGCATTCTTTTGTTGAGATTGTGGTGCCAATCCTTCCTGCATTATTGGTGGTGACATATGTTGGAGGGAAATATGAAAGTATTGAGGATGTGATGGATGATAAGAGGCATGAGATGGTGATCCCATAAGATATGTTGTGGGTTGATGGTATTTGGAAGAGTATTAGTAGTGATTTGAGGTAGAGGAAGTATAAACATTTGGATAAATAGATTGTCAACATAGTATCCATGAGGGTTCAACTAGAAATAAGGGTATTGTTGGTTTGTTGATGGCATCCCCCACAACTATGGATTTTTCCATAGTGGTTGATAGTAGTTTTGAGGTTGATAAGAAATCCCACTAAGATACTACTATTGGTTGTAGGAATATCTATAATTACCTTATGGATAAGGTTATCTCTTAAGCATTTGATTTTTTACAAACTTTGGATTTAAAGAAAAAGCCCCATACTCTTATAGATGTAACATAATTGGGAAATAGCCCTTTGGATGTTCATATTGGTATATGTCACATCCATCATCCTCTTTTATATATGAGTATATAACCTCTTCTATATAGCTATTTTCCCTTTTTTCTAATAAGTGTCCTTACATGTTTCTTTGTTATTTTTTTTCTTCTTATTTTAATCACTTAATCCTTTTTGCTTTACCTTCTCCTCTATGATTTTCAAGTTGGTTGTAAATTTTTCATTCATAAACTCCCACATATTATCTATCCTTGCTTTAATCTCAATGATAGAATTTTGTATTGGAAAGGTTTTGTGTGGAATAAACTCATCAAGAGCTACCTCTTTTCCTGAAGAGTTGAATCCTAGTTACATTCCTCTAAACTTTCCCTTTTACATAGCTCTTCTTCTTCTTTTGCCACCTATTTAACTAGCCTTTGTATCTAATGGGATTTCAATTCTAATAATTGTCATTGGGCATAGATCCCAAGGGTCTCTCTCATTTTGTTACGAAGCCCATCTATGATGTGGAGAAGTTTCTCTTTTTGAGAAAAACCATAACTTGGACATCTATGTAATAGAGAATAATATTTGTCCAAGACTACATCCAAGGATTCATGGTTTTCTTTCTTCCACCCCTGGATTTATTTTCTTAGATTAGACACTCTTTCATAGGTTTGGTATTTTTTGTTGAAGAGCTCAAGCATTTTGGACCACTAGTGGATTGAATTTGGCTGCAACGATCTATACCAATATTCAGCTTCTTCTATTAGTATCCTAGGAAAGAGCTTAAGCTTTTGTCACCTTCTTTCAATATTTTGTAAGGTGCATGCATCATGGAAGGCTTGTAAATGATGTAGGGGATTAGAATTATAGCCTCCTTTAAATTGAGTGTTATGAAGTTGTTTGATGTGGCTTTCCCTTTGATGCCTATGAGGTATTTGAACTATCTCCCTAACTTGTATCATGCTCCTAGTAGCCAACAATGGTTCATCTTCATTAGACATGTCATGGTGATAATATCTATCTATATTTGTCTAATAGTGATGGTCTTTTCTATGCTTAATTTGATGTCTTTCATCTTTTCTTTGATCCCTATTTCTATATTAATCTTGATCCCTTAGTAAAGCTCTATCTCTATACCTACATTCACCTTCATTAGAACTAAATGTTGAAGATGAAAAGGAAGATGATGATCTAGGAGAATCACCATGGCTTCTATATCTCCCTCTATGGTCCTTGGATTTATCTTTTCTATGTTTGGAAGAGGTCCTAGGCCTTGAGGTCCTCCTTGTTCTAGGACTTGTTCCATCCCCTCTAGGGTTGTTTGCATCAATTGAATGGAGTATTTGAATGTAGTAAGGGTCTAAATGAGCATATGAGACCCTTGCATTTAGTGATTCACTCTAATTCTCTTCAATATAGATCCTACCAATTTTCCTACTATTATCCTCATCATGTGATGGATTATTGGCCCCATGTGAATGAGACATGTTTTCAATTAATAATATGTATGACTTAAAAATATTAAGTTTTCTTAAAAGATAAGTTGTTAATGATTTTACATTGATCGTTTATAATATAACTAATCTAGATCACTAGCACCATCCTTGACAATGGTGTTAATGATGAGTAGTGGGTACCCCCTATGTCCAACCATATTAATTACAAGTGTTTATGCACAATTTACTCGAATTCTATGGATGGAACTAGTGTGGCATCTAGATTGTTAAGCATTGATCATAGGACACTATCTTCCCACTTGGACTAGTGGTAGCTTTGTCACATATGATTTAGTTCAAAGTGAGGCATATGATTATTGATGTTGCTATGGCCTTAAATTAATCCTTAAAAATAATATAGAAATTAATTACTTAATCTATTTAATGACAAGAAGATAAATTCTAAAATATCCTAAGGGTGATGAGTGTTTGTTGCTAGCTTGATATACACGTCTTGAACTCATGTATCCACTATTGGGATTATCAAGAATTATGATAGTAGGTGAACCAAACAATAATGCTACTAGGATTACCAAGTGAACATGTGTTTTTACACTTGAAATTGATCACACTCATTCCATCAATCAATTAATGTGCATGGAAATGTAAATATTAACTAAGTACATGAAAAGTAAATGGGATTGAAAGTAAATCTATTCTAAGTCAACGCGTTGCAATGAATATGAATCAATATTGATCTTATTGTTGTTTATGGAATGTGTCTAGGTACAATACCGCTTGAATAACACTCCATACAATTAACTCAAATCCACAATATGGGTAGTCACTAACTATTTTCTAGGATTATAAAATAAAACTACAAGATTTTGGCTACAATACTAACCAAATGGTGCCAAATATGTGGTAGGCACTCATATATTTATAGGAAAATACAACCATTGCATCAATGAGGATGCATTAACACATTTAGTTATGTCAACAAAGCTATGTCAACACATCTAAGATGTGTTGCCCATTAATGAATCTATGCATTTTCATTCACACATATGCATTGACACATCTAAGATGCATCAACGAGGATGCATCGACTAGGATTTGTCAACAAGGATGTATCTTTGTTGATGGGGATGCATTGACAAAGCTACTTGACATATCATGTCTCATCACTAATGTAGCTTTCACAATTGGCACATCATGTTATCTTAGAGGCTATGAGCTCACTGTTACATCCCATCTAAGGACATTAGATATGGTCATGCACTTATGATTTATACATTATGTGTGGAGTCCTGATAGGTTGTCGGGGATGATTTAATGTAATATAAATGTATTTTATATGTTATAGGCTTCATTTTTATGTTACAATTATGATGTCTTTACATGCTTAACTAACGTGATTATGTACATTAGCCCTGTGTAATATGTTAGACAGGTGAGGTTGCTCGCAAGGCTGTTGAACTAGGGTACAAGAGCACCCATCTGATATGTCTTTATGCTTTATGTGTGATTTTAGTATGTAGGAATTTGTACTATAGCACTCTATTTCATGATGTTCGAGTGTGTTTTTGCCATGTGAATGTGCAGTGCATATGATAAGGATCTCGTAGGTTTAAACAAATTTTGATTTGGAGTGCCGATGTGTTTGTTATGCATGATTAAAGTTTATGACATTAGTTGCGAAGGAGAAAAATAAGAATAGCTTATGAAAATAATTCATTAAAAAATAATAAATAATTCAAAATAAAAAAATAAAAAGTGAGCTCATGTCATGTGAAAAAAGTGCATCATTGGTTTTTGTTTATTTTATACAAAGTGATGAGACGCAACATGCACTGTGCCGCGATATCGCGGCCGCAGCGATATCGCATCCCATGCGATATCGCGTATGCAATATCACATCTTTCCCTACGATATCGCATACGTGATATCGCGGTCCACCATCATATCTATAAATAAGAAACGGTACTCCCCTCATTTCCCAATCCTGGCTAGAAGTAGCAAAGCTCTGGTAGATTGATCACTCCAGAGTTAGAATTTTTGCCATGTGCTTGCAGTAGGAGTCCTAGAGTGAACGGCTCTTTATTCGAGCAACTTGTAACCTGAACCCAAGTTGTGTATGGCAATAAAGACGAACTTGATTGGATAAACCTTGCAGTACATGGTTTTATTATTGTTTATTTACTGCTTTCCTAGTGCGCACAAGTACGACTTGATTACGAGCATTGGACTGCTTGGTAACCTAGTAGCATATTCCAGGATTTGCGCTTGGTAATCCCAGTGGTAGTTTAGTGTGTACGGCTAGTCAAGGAATTGGCTGCTCATCGCTAAGCTAGAACGTGTGATAAGTATGACTTAGTTACGAGCACCCATGGGTGTGTATGGATAGCTAAGGAATCGGCTGCTTATCACACTTAGGCTAAATAGGTGCCTCAGTACGACCACTTCAAGCACTTGCGTTACGTGTGGTGATCCCAGTAATGATTAGCGTTTGGTAGCCACAGTTGCATAGTTCAGGGTGTGTCCGATAAGTGGGAACGGATGCTAACGCTAGTTAATTTAGACTTAGGACATTAGTTAGAGTTAGCTTAGTTTCTCAACCTTTTCCCTGATTGCATAGAAGATAAACCGAAAAATACCAAAAAAAGCACATACCTTAGACTTGCTTAACCATACACCGTGACACATACAAGCAAGCCTGGGAAGACAACGAATAGTTAACCCCAAGTGTTTCTTGTGGCGTTAAGGCATTTAGTCTGCGGAGTTCGACCGGATCGCGCGTACACGCTCATATTCATATGGTTGAGTGTAGGGGTACCTCATCACTCATCATTGGCGCCGTTGCCGAGGACTAAGTGTTTCTTACGCCAATTGAACATAAGGGATATCACTCACATTGTTGTGAGCTTAACGAACCTTAGGGTTAATTAGTTAATCAAGAACAAAAATTAAATAACGGTGAAAATTAGCACACAATTAGAAATGACTTCTTCTCAAGAAATCAACTCACCTAAGGAAAATACAGGAGAAAGTCAGAATCATACGCATAACCGAAATCAACCATGTCCTCAACAATCTAAAGTCACATATACTCATTCCGATGAGTATGTGCAAGATTTTACCTTTGTTTTCTATCAAGATGAGCAACTGCGGTGGAGAGACATGCAAGGTAACATCGTGTTACCCCCAGATCGCTCTGCTCCCAACATGCTTTTCCATGCTGTACCAACCGAAATCGTCGGTGCAAGGCCGGAATGTAACGAGCATCGAAAGAGATGCGGACGAGCACAGTCGACCCTACCTCCGCTTGAGGGCAAGCTGGAACAGACGAAGGCCGAGTGCCCTGAATGGTCCGCACGCAGATCAAACAAGGACTTCCCCGAGCGCCGCCGAAGCGTTATACGCTGGGTTATACATAAACGGGGTGTAAACAATGAAACAGGCGTGCATAGCGTAAGCATAAGGGACGTAAACGGAATGGGGCATAAACAGCGTAAATAGAACTGGGCATGGCATAAGAGTACAGGCGTGATAGCGTAAACAACATGAATGGATGTAGGGCATAAACAAGCAGATGGTGTGAACAGTGGGCGTATACGGGCGGAGATGGAGCGATAACGCAAGCAGGCGTGAACGAAGGGTGGGCCAAATTGACGTAAAACTATAAAAGAACTTGCAGCAAGCGTAAACAATGGTCGTCCTCGGGCGCGAATCGAGCGTGGAGCGTGAATGTAAACAGGCGTAAACGCAGCACGGGCCAAATTAACGTAAAACTGTAAAAGAACTTGCAACAAGCGTAAACAATAGATTACAGAGTTAAAATGTTGTGCACCGGTCTAACGCAGTTCTGTGGGGACACAAGGCGGACGTAAAGCCCCGGTGGACGCAAGGATGCAGCTTGCTGACACAGTGGGCGGAGCGTGGATTGTGCTCGGCGTAGAGTGGTCCAGCGTAAGCGTAAGCGTAAGGGGGTTTCTGTAGCGTAATTGCTTAGGGTCTGCTCTGGTAAATTTTTGCCGACCCCATAACTGTGGAAAACTGGACTATTTATAGGGGTAGGGTTACCAGGAATATCGGACTGGGCGACATGTGGCGTATAGACCGGGCGTTACAATTTAGAAACTTGGTATACGCTGGGTGTATATGTTACAACAGGCTGGCGTATACGCTGGGCGTAAACTGGGATAGATGTTGGCATATACGCTGGTGAATGTTGGGCGTATACGCTAAAGGATGTCCACTTGCTTCAATTCTTGCCCTTCGGTGTAATCTTCATGCTGCCATTGGAGATCTTGTCATCAAGCATGTGCAATCTGCCGTACTTGGGCATGTACGCCGAAGAGCCGGGCGTAGACGCCGGGCGTAGACGCTGGCGCAACACTTGGTAAAAACCAGGTGTTTCAATTTTCAAAATTACGCTGTGTGACTTCAAATGTAGCCAAAATCGCCTGTGGATCATGGGGATCTGCTTCTTGTCAGACAGATGCTAAACTCAAAGATTTTTGTGGTGTTTCATTGGCCGCTCTTTGTTGATGCTTAGAGGAATCGACTCGAGAAGCGTCGACAAAGAAGCACAAAACACCACAAGCAACTTGAAAAAAGCTTTGCCCCTTTGCCACTTGACGAGACATCATTGTACCGTGTTCAATGGTGAATGGGATTGAAAGAGCGAGATTAATAACTGGTAGGAGGGAAGGGATCGCTAGGATTGGTGACTACCCAAGGAATCATGCTGGAGGAGTGGGATGTTCAGAGGTGCGGCATGCCGATCCTTGTCGATAGCCATCCTTTGGCCAACTCGGAATTCAGGCATGTGATGTGCGTTCTTTGGCGGAACAGTGCTCTTGGTGATTTCAAGAGAACCGGTTATCACTACCAAAGCCACGGGGTGATGTTTCGCATTCCTTGGAGGAACAACTCCCTTCTTTGGGGAAACTGTAAACGAAGATCCAAAGCCATGCGATTAGAGGTTTCTTGACTGCTTTTGACATGAGTACGTATTTCAGGACCGATACCTTCCCGCCTAGGGCGTATATGGGAAGTTCCAGGGGNTTTTTTTTTTTTTTTTTTTTGCAATTTGTCCTTGTACTCATGCGCTAATATTGTATTCTGTGTGTTGCGATTACTGTAACATTTCGCAGTGGGTAATAATTTGGTAAACAGATAGTGGGTTTTTGGGGAATGGGAATGCATGGGTTAACAGTTCGATTTAGTCCTGCCAGGTGGACAAATGGACATTGCCTCATCATGCTGCCTATGATGAAATGCACTCTCATACGAGAACTTCCGAGTGTCATCCTGCAAACACAACTCCAAAGAGACAAGAAAACCATGAGTGAATTAATGAGTTTAGATTTAGCCAGCTGCAAGTGAACAAAAATATCGGGGCGATTCTGAGTGTTGAATGTGGATGTCGACGACGCTGATGGGGGATGCAATGATTCTGATGAATGAATGGGGCTGTGGAATGAGGAGCCGAAGATGAACACGCTAGTTTATAGTCTTAGTGGACTATCATGGGTTAGTTTTGTGTCGTAACCCATTGGACATTGCCTGTTTAACGTCGTGGCAGATGTTACGTTGCCAGTTTTAAGTCTTAGTGGACCATGAAGAGGCGAGCTAGTTTATAGTCTTAGCGGACTCGGTGGTGTTAGTTTGAAGTCATAACCCAGGACTGATATGTGGTATCAATTTATAGTCATGATTCCAGGACTGTTCTGTGGTATCTGTTTATAGTCATGATTCCAGGACTGTTCTGTGGTATCAGTTTATAGTCATGATTCCAGGACT
>MNCI01006052.1:445147-455678 GCA_015680685.1 Gnetum montanum | reverse complement strand
TTTAGAAGTAGTTTTTCGAAGGGGCGCAGCTTCTACCCATTTCGTGAAATATTCAGTTGTTGTTATGATAAAACCATGCCCGACAGAAGATGTGGGTGTTATCGGGCCTATAAGGTCTAATCCCCACTTTTGGAAGGGCCATGTGATTTGCGCTGTATGCAACTCATTTGGTGGTACGTGGATTAGATTACTATGTTTTTGACACGTACTACATGTTTTAACCTTGGACAAGCAATTGTACTCCATGTGTGGCCAATAATAGCCCAAGTGTCTTATTTTGGTAGCCATCGCCTTTGGTGCAATGCGTCCGCCACATAGTCCATCGTGCACTTGTTCAACAATTGTTTGGGCTTCGGTACTATTGACGCATGTTAGCAGTATGCCTTCGTAGGATCGGCGGCACAATGTATCCCCTATTAATGTGTACTGTTTAGAGCACTTGCGCACTGCATCCTTTTGCACGTTGGTTAAATGTTGGGGCGTTTCACCACGCAAGAGGTATTTCTTCACGTCGTCATACCATTCGTTAGCGTGTGTTGTGCTGACAGATGCGATTGGTAACATGTTGAGAGTATTGGTTATGGGCTCAGCACAACTGGTTACGGAGCTTGGCAGTGCGTGAAACATGTCAGGGGATATGTTTAGTGCCAAGGTCGCTAATGCGTCTACAATGGTATTGTCATTCCTAGAGATATGTTGGACATTGACATTTTCAAATTGTTTAAGAAGGTGTTTAGCCAAATCACAGTATGGTTGTAAATGTTGCGCTTTACATGTATAGACATCTGTGACTTGGTTTACGACTAGTTGTGAGTCCCCTTTGACTACAAGCCGTGTAATGTCTAATGCTAGTGCGGCTGCGAGACCTCTGAGAAGACCTTCATACTCCGCTACGTCATTAGTACAATGAAAGTTGAAGCGATAGGCGAAAGGTTTAATTTCTCCAGAGGGGTATGTGATTACAGCGGCAGCACTTCCTCCTCGAGAGGTGGATGCCCCATCAAAGTTTAGAATCGCATCGTAGTCGTCTGGCACCGTGTCTATTGCATTTACGTTTTCGTCTGGGAATTCGGGTTCTATCGTGCCTGGATCATGCGTTGGCGACGTGGTCATTTGATTTGCTATGGCTTGGCCTTTTACTGACGATTGTGCCACATAGTGTAGGTCAAACTCAGCTATGATTGCCTTCCAACGAGCTATCCTGCTTGATTCATAGATGTTTCCAGTTATAGCTCTGAGCACATTATCTTTGCAAATTATGTTAACTTGATTTTGAAAAAGATAATGTCGTCATTTTTTTAAAGAGAAAACTAAAGCCAAACATGACTTTTCTACATCGTTGTATCTCTTTTCATGGGCAACCATTGCATGACTCAGGTAGTATACGGGGACCTCAGTTCTGTCATCTCCTTTCTGGCACAACATGGATGCGATTGATGATTCTGATGTGGCCAGATAGATGTAAAACGGTCTATCATTTTTGGGTGGGAATACGGTGGGTAACCGAGCGAGTGCTGTTTTAATGTTGTCAAATGCTTCTTGGCACTATGGTGTCCATTCAAAACGGGTGTTTTTGCGTAGTAGGTGGTTCATAGGTGTAAGTTTTCCCGTCAAATTTTCTATGAACCTCCTGATGAACTGTAAGCGACCCTGTAGCCCTCGAAGTTCGATTAGATTGCTAGGTGGTTTTAGATTCGTAACGGCTCTAACCTTATCTGGGTCTACCCATATCCGTGCCTCTGAGGCTACGAATCCAAGCATTTTACCTGTTTTGACGCCGAAGACGCATTTCTTTGGGTTGAGCCTTAGTTCGTACTTTAAGCAACATTTTAATACTAAGTCAAGATCCCGTACGTGTTGTTCTGGAGATTTCGATTTAACCACTATGTCATCTACATAATCGTTGAACGAGTGTAAGATGTAATCGCTAAAAATGTATGTCATCGCCCTTTGATACGTGGCCCCAGCGTTCTTGAGACCAAAAGGCATCATTGTGTAACAAAAGGTTCTCCAAGGTGTCATGAAAGTAGTTCGGAGCTGGTGTTCTGGATTAATACGTATCTGGTTATATCCCGAGAACCCATCCATAAAGGATAACAAGGCGTGCCCTGCGGTTGAGTCAACTAGTTGATCAATGCTGGGTAAGGGGAAGTCATCCTTTATGGTGGCTACGTTAAGGTCCCAGAAGTCAATGCACAAGAGGATACTTCCGTTCTTCTTTGGGACTATAACCATGTTTGATACCCATTCGGCGTAATCGACAGCCCTAATGAAACCGGCTTGGTAGAGCTTAGTAATTTCATTACGAACTGCTAATGCCACTTCGGGTTTGACCTTTGCCTTGTCAAAAGAACGTGATGATCTGAAGGCCCGATATGAGTTCGCCACAGCCAAGTTAAACAATGATCGCTCTTGGCGGACCTCCGAGGTCACCTATACAAGGTATTGTGACTTACTCAATCGCCATGCAGGGCTAATACAAAGACTAGGGGAGCGCAAAGCCCAAATTGACTTGCTGAACACCAAATGCCAAGATTGGAAGGCTTTCGCCTTCAAAGTGTGCAAATGGGGGCAAGATGAGAAGAACCACAAGCATCATTACAAGAAATCGCTAAAAGAGGTGTCCATTTAGAAGCGACAGTTGGAAATGTTTGTGGAGGGTCTCGGTCTACGCTCTGCCTTTGATACGTTTGCCCAAAACATAATTGTGGAGATGGAATCTCCCAAACGGCGGATAATGACAGCCTTTGGGGAGGTGTCGGTGGGCGAATTCCCTTTGAAACGTCGGACCTGGTCAGCTGTTGATAAGGGCAAGGCTCTGGCTGATATTGACTTGGGTCTCGATGGGACGGACTGGGCCAGTGTTCCTGAAGAGGAGATCCTATGGCAACTTGAATTCGGCTTGGAGGGACCTTCTATGGTAAGTGTTTTGTCTTTTTTGGAGTTAATTGATTGACTGATTTTTGAAATTCCGACATTCGCTTTTGCTTTTTTGTTGATTGTTTCCTCTTTGGTCTTTTCAGGATGAAGGTGGGGATGAGACCGGGGAAGCCGGCCCCAGCGGAGCGGGGGCCTCTGATGCTGGTGGGCTCCAGGAGGATGATCCTCATGCCCCAGACGTTTAGCATTTTTTTTATTTTTTATGTTCAAATTTATATTGAAACTGTAATTAAGAGAGATGGTTGATTGTATGTAATGACATGCATAAATGTATACATATTTTTGTTGATTTTGGGTTTAACGTACCATAAAAATGTAAAATATTTTGGTTTGTTTTCTATTTTAAGTGTGATACAGGAAGCGATTAAAAGTAAACGAAAGGGTGGTACTAGTTTATGGCCATTTCGGGCCCCATGCGTAGTTTATCACCATTTCGGGCCGCACGCGTAATCAAGGAATGTTTTGGAGGACGCAGATAGATTTCTCGGGTAACCGATCATTGCTGATCGTGGCTAGTTTTATGTCATTGCGGACATGATAGTTTAGTGTCATTTCGGACCGGGAGTGGCTTTTTAATCATTTTTGTTGTTTTATCGTAGTTTAATGTCATTTCGGACTTTTTATAGTTTAATGTCATTTCGGACTACAGATTTTTTTTGTATTTTAATTGTTTTTTGATATTCTTTATTTTTACGTCAGAGGGTGTACTGGCAGGCATGATTTTATACTCAGCGTATCCCTCACTAATTACGTTGAATGGCAACCCGGACCAGGATGCGTTTGTTGGAATGTTTTCGGTGATTGTATTTTCGAGCGTTTCGATATCGGTTGTTGTCTCCGTGCTGTCTTCTTCGCGAGGCCTCAAGCGTGGCGTGTCAGACGGTGGCGTTTCTGTTTTGGGAGATTTTTGATCTGTCCTAGGGGGCTTGCAGTCTACTGGCGATCGGGGATTCTTGTCACTTTGGCTAGGCTTTTCGAGCTCTATTTCCGACCCTTGCTCTACGTCTGAGTTTGATGAGATGATGGGAATGACCGCTTCCCCATGTATGATGACTTCTCCGCCCTCGTAGGGCAGGTAAATTTCCTGATGTATGGGGGATGATACAGCTCTCAATTGGGCTAACCAGGGTCTTCCTAAGATGAGATTGAACCTTAGCATCTCATCAACTACCAAGAAATCAGCGGATGTAGGAAACTGGTCTCCCGCTATAAAGTCGAGGGTTATCGTGCCCTTGACTAATACGCGCGACCCGCTGAAGGATTTCAAACATGCGGTTGTCGTGGATTAGATCGAGTCTGTAAGCCCCAATTGTTCGATGATTGGATATGGTACAATGTTAGTGGCTGCCCCATCATCTACATGTACCCTGTGTATCTTAAATTGGTTTATATGTATGGTTATAAACATAGGGGTCGTTGTCGCCTCACCCGTTGTTTTATCTATTTTGATGCTCTCGTCGTGGAAGCTCAAGGGCTTAGGGCTGACCCCGTGAGGAGGGTACATCACCGCATGGATTGCCGATTCGCTCAGGGGCAAATCCTCACTAACCGGGATAGATGTTAACAAGCGTACAAGGGCCTCACGGTGAGTCTGGGAAGTTAGCACTAGATCATATAAGCTTAGAGAGGTGTTCTTTTGCTTTAGTGCCTGAGTGACTTGTGTTAGGACCGTCGCGAAATCTCTGCTATCAGGAGAATTTTGGTTGAGAGGGACTGGGTCCATCGGGCCCAAGAGTTTTATCTTGCATTTTTGTGATTTATCGTTCTTGCGGATGTTAGTGGTTTCACGTTGTTCGTGTGTCCGAGAAGTTTCACCGCTGTTGTCCACGTCAGGTAGATTGTCAGATGATGCCATGGGCATGGAGCTAAGAGGTGTTGGTTTAGGTGGCCCCATGGCTAGCCGTTGGCGTTCTCTCTCCACACGCTCACGTGTGAGCTTGTCCGCCAGGCGTTCTCGCGTGTTACGTGGAGGTGGATTGGGCCTCGGAACCTAGGGTTGCCCAGGGACCTTTACGACATATGGAGTAGGGTGGGGTTGCAGATATGACTGGGTAGGAGTCTGTGCGGGCACCCGGACGACATATGGAGTTGGTCTTAGTGGAGATGGGACTTCCGTCATTGCAATAGTGGGTGGTACTCGGACTACAAAAGGGGTAGGCCGAGCGTAAGGTGTCGTTGTCTTCACGGGATTAACGGGAGGGATGCGTACCACGTAGGGTTGTTGGCTCGTCGTCTTGTTAGAGGCGGGGGTAGTCGAGGGCACTCGGACTACGTACGGCCGCTGCGTGGTGCGGGATGTGTGAGGTGCGAGCGTGGACTCTGCGGGAGGGATTTGAATCACAAACGGCTTGTTAGATGTTTCTTTATTTTCAGGGTGTATGGTGTTAATGTGGAGCGTGTCGGGATCATCATCACAGTAAATCGTGCTAATTGTGTACGGAGTCTCCTTAGTATTTAGGGGATCTTGGTACACCCCCATGGTCTGATTTTGTGGTTGGACGGGGTTAGCCCCGTCAAATGTGATGTTACCTTCGTCAATCATTCGTTGGATATCCTATTTCAAAGTGAAACAGTAATCTGTTTCATGCCCCGGTCTTTGATGATAGTTGCAAAAGCGATCCATCCGGAATCCTTTGGGCACGGGCGGCTCATCTGGCATTGCCAGGCTCGGATTCTGTACGAGTTGACAGAATCGGTCGTGTCTTTGTATGGCCACAGGGGATAATTGTTTGTGGCTCATCAACCCAGCCTTCAAGAGTTGATCGAAGAGTTGGGAAGGCTTCATTGGCAGAGGTGTGTATTGAGAGGGTTCTTTCCTCTCAAAATTTTGTGTACGGTTTGTCAGATTCTGTTGCGATGACGATTCCTATGTGGTGGTCGTGGGCAGGGGGTGATAGTAGTTAGTAGGTGGCATCGGTGGTTTTTGTTGTTGTGTCCCTGCTATGGCTGCTATAGTGGTTTTAGCATTTTCTTTGTCTTTCTTAGTATGTTGATTCTTAAAGGCTGTGTAGGCTGGATCGTGACTGTTTTGGGCAGCTTCTTCAATGTTCTTAATTTTCTCGAACGCCTGATTGAGGTCTCGCACGTTGAGGTAGTACAATTTAGATTTAAAGAAATCATTGACAGCCCCTTTTAGGATTGTGAGCAGGTAAAACGGGGAGATTGGCTCGTGAAGCTTGTTCAGAGCTGCGCTCCATCTTTGAATAAATTTTTGGACCGGTTCGAGAGGCTCCTGCTTAATCTGCATGAGGCTATCCAGCGTTGGCTCGGGTTTCAAGTTATACTTGAACCGGGTCACAAACTGGCGTATAAGGTCATCCAAAGCGTAGATGGAGTTCCTGGGCAAGGCACGGTACCAATCGAGTGCCCTTCCGGTAAGGGACATGGGGAACACCCGGAGGACAGCGTGGGGCCAAGCCTGGAGCAGTGCACATTCCAACCGGAACGTTATGAGATGGGCGTTAGGATCTGTCTCCCCGTTATACCTGGTTAATGTGGGCAGGGGAACACCTTTAGGCAGGGTTAAAGGTGGGACAGAAGAGCTGATAGGGTCGTCATTGTAGAAGTCTACCACTTCCAGCTCCCCATCAGTCACGGTTTTGAGGCACTTTACCTCATCTGTCAGTTCCTGCATCATTCTTTTGGCATCCGCCCAGTCCTGAGCGCCTGGGAGCATGGTGGTTTGGGCTTGTGGCACACTGTATGGGTTAGACTGTTGAACGGTGGACTGGAAGGCTGACAGTTGCGCTGTTGGTGGTTGCGTTTGTGAGAAGTGTACAGTAGGTGGCACTAGGGGCAATACGTTATAGAGAGGAGGTTGTTGCTGCTGTGGCCGTGACTGTGCCTGGGGCACATGAGCTGGTGGC
Organism: Gnetum montanum; assembly: GCA_015680685.1. Classification (NCBI taxonomy): domain Eukaryota; kingdom Viridiplantae; phylum Streptophyta; class Gnetopsida; order Gnetales; family Gnetaceae; genus Gnetum; species Gnetum montanum. Next base: position 448,872 of record MNCI01006052.1, on the reverse strand, counting down.
AACGTGTGGGGTGATACATAGTGGTGGGCAATCTGGTGTGACGTTGTGCTAGTCATCGGCCATTATCCGGCCATGTTGTACGAGGAGGCCCCTTGTTGGGTTACGGCAGTGAAAGGGGGTATATGCGTTTGAATGTGTGGGATATAGTGGGCAGATGTGGACACGGGTGCAACATGTGGTGTTCTTACCACTTGGGGTTGGAATGTCACTCCCACGTTACTGTGATGGGGCGGTGTTTGTGAGGATGAACCCGCAGCTGTAAAAGGGAAAGCGTTGGGCAAAGGATTGCCCTGGGGAGGGACCTGGGCTGACGCGGATGTTTCATGTAACGTTGCTTGAGTGTGGGCAGAGTTAGGGGGTTCGAGGGGTATGACCTCCCCTACGTCTGTGTTAAAGATGGGGTTCATGTGGTTATGTGGACTAAGGGTATGGTAAGAATCTTCATGCTCAGATTGCACAGCGAATTCATCCTCTTCATCCCGTTGTGGGTCTACTGTAATTTGGTCTAATGATTGGCTCCTATGCAGAAGGAGCTGCGTAAAGAGCTCTGAGAATTGTTCTGGGATGGGAATTACATCGTATGGGGAAGGAATGAATTCATATCCCCCTCTGTAAAAGATTTCAAATTGCCTTTTTACCTCCATTTCAGCCCGATCTACTGTCAGGCTGGCTTGCATCTTAATGCAGATGAAGTTATACTCGTCTTGGCTTATAATGTTAGCGGCAGGGTCTCTCCCTTGCAACCTCAATGACCGACGAGACCCCATAGTGGATTGCCCTCCCATATGTTGTGTGACAGACTGCTGGGCAGCCGTTATGTCTGAAACGTTAATGCTCTGGGTAGTAGCAGTGGTAATGTTGATGGGATTCATGATGACAGACGGCTTGAGTGTGCGAGATTGATGCACTGGGTAACGTAGTGTATGCACCTGGCGTAAGCAGCGTAAATGCTAGCGTAAGCAGCATGAACGCTAGCGTGAGCAGCGCAAACGCTGGCGTAAGTGAGCAGCGTAAACGTTGGCGTAAGCAGCGTAAATGCTAGTGTGTGCAGCGTAAACGTTGGCGTAAGTGAGCAGCGTAAACGCTGGCGTAAGTAAGCAGCGTAAATGCTGGTCGTACGTGTGCGGCGTATACACTAGGGTTTGTGTAGCGTAGACGCTGAAGGATCGACAGTGTAAACGTTGAGTCAGGTTTAAACAGGGCAGTGTAAACACTGACGAGCGTAGACGCTGTGGGGCGTGGAGTCTTTATGCGAAGGCCCTCCTTCTAGCACCAAAAACTGTACCGACCGAAATCGTCGGTGCAAGGCTGGAATGTAACGAGCACCGAAAGAGATGCGGACGAGCATAGTTGACCCTGCCTTCGCTTGAGGGCAAGCTGAAACGGACGAAGGCAGAGTGCCCTGAATGGTCCGCACGCGGATCAAACAAGGTCTTCCCCGAGCGCCGCTGAAGCGTTATACGCTGGGTTATACGTAAACGGGGCGTAAACAATGAAACAGGCATGCACAGCGTAAGCGTAAAGGATGTAAACGGAATGGGGCGTAAACAGCGTAAATAGAACTGGGCACAACGTAAGCGTACAGGCGTGACAGCGTAAACAGCGTGAATGGATGTAGGGCGTAAACAAGTAGACGGTGTGAACAGTGGGCGTATACGGGCGGAGACGGAGCGATAACGCAAGCAGGCGTGAACGAAGGGTGTGCCAAATCGACGTAAAACTATAAAAGAACTTGCAGCAAGCGTAAATAGTGGTCGTCCTTGGGCGCGAATCGAGCGTGGAGCGCGAACGTAAACAGGCGTAAACGAAGCGTGGGCCAAATTAACGTAAAACTGTAAAAGAACTTGCAACAAGCGTAAACAATAGATTACAGAGTTAAAATGTTGTGCACCGGTCTAACGCAGTTGTGTGGGGACACAAGGCAGACGTAAAGCCCTGGTGGACGCAAGGATGCAGCTGGTTGACACGGTGGGCGGAGCACGGATTGTGCTCGGCGTAGAGTGGTCCAGCGTAAGCGTAAGCGTAAGGGGGTTTCTGCAGTGTAATTGCTCGGGGTCTGCTCTGGTAAATTTTTGCCGACCCCGTAACTGTGGAAAACTGGACTATTTATAGGGGTAGGGTTACCGGGAATATCGGACTGGGCGACACGTGGCGTATAGACCGGGCGTTACAATTTAGAAACTCGGTATACGCTGGGCGTATATGTTACAACAGGCTGACGTATACGCTGGGCATAAACTGTGATAGATGTTGGCGTATACACTGGTGAATGTTGGGCGTAGACGTTGGGCGTATACGCTAAAGGATGTCCACTTGCTTCAATTCTTGCCTTTCGGTGTAATCTTCATGCTGCCATTGGAGATCTTGTCGTCGAGCGTGTGCAATCTGCCGTACCTGGGCGCGTACGCCGAAGAGTCGGGCGTAGACGCTGGGCATAGACGCTGGGCATAGACGCCGGGTGTAGACGCCGGGCATAGATGCTGGCGCAACACTTGGTAAAAACCAGGTGTTTCAATTTTCAAAATTGTGCTGTGTGACTTCAAATGTAGCCAAAATCGCCTGTGGGTCCTGGGGATCTGCTTCTTGTCAGACAGATGCTAAACTCAAAGATTTTTGTGGTGTTTCACGTGCCTTAGCACAGATTGGCATGCAAGAGCTGCTTGCTGAATATGTTTTGGATGATTATGACACAAGGGATTATCATGCCACAAAGGCCCAACGTATTCGGGATGCAAGGCAGGAGAGCCAACATTCACTATTGAAGGGCAAGGTTCCCCATGTCATTAGTGAAATAGGAGACGAGGAACCCCTCACAATGGGTGTCTTAGAAAATGATGTTCCTCCTCCCCACTCTGGTGAAGAGGTTGGGCATCAGGGCCTTAGATCAACGATACATATTCTAGGCTTTGATCCCCGTGAGCACCAGCTGTTCATAGCAGAAACAATCACTCACACTAATGACAGACATTTGGATCGTTACAATGATTGGGGCCGAAGCAGCCGAAGAGAAGGTAAGAAACATTGCCACGGTGATGGATCCCCTTCTTCTTCTCCTTCATCTCATCATTCACCCTCTCCTTCCACATCTGGGCGCAGCCACCATGAGCATAACGTGGAGAGTAAAGGTAAAAGAGATGAAATGCCTCGACAGGAAGGTCGAGAGGAGTTAGAATAAGGGCAAGGACGTAGGGAGAATAGGGAACCACCACGTAGGCATCATAGACGTCATGAAAGAGACGATCATGACGAACCCCTATTCGCAACCCGAAGCATGCTTGATATTAGAGAGGTAGTTAGGATTCCCACAAGGCATTTAAAGGACAGTAGGATCAAGCGTTTGGACATAAATAATATCCCATGTTTTGAAGGGGGATACAACACTGATCCTCAACATCATTTATAGGCATTCCATGATGCCTGTGCCTTGCAGAACATAGATAATGAGTGGCAGAAACTCAGGTTGTTTCCCAGGACACTCACTAAAGAAGTAGAAAGTTGGTACCGGTTCTTAGAACCGGAGACCATCAGGAGGTGGAGTACGATGCTCGAATTATTCAACAACAAATATCAGACGTACTCCAGAGTGTCCAATTTGCGTAAGCAGATCCAAGGCTGGAAACAAGGAGCTTATGAATCCTTGGATGCTGCCATGACCCGTTACTACACATTGCTACATCGTTGCCCGGGCCATGGGTATGCTAAACGAGATCAACTTCGCCACATCG